>QVNW01000271.1:0-74370 GCA_014825475.1 Pseudomyrmex flavicornis
AAAAAAACGACATCAGATCTCTTAGAATAAAATTCACAGAGACGAGAGAGAACGAAACTTAAAATATTGCATAAATTTATTTAAAATATATCTTTATACACCGTGTCTCATATCACATTCTCGACGCTCTTACGCTTCGCCTCGAAGTCCTTCGCCATTTGTCTTCTGGTCCTCGTCCGATTTCTGTGACCGATACAGTCTAAATTTTCTATATAACATTTGTTCCTACAGCATTGTCGGCACAATTTATACTCGCACTTAAAACCCTATATTTGAAATACCGTATTAGGATACTCCGGTTTTTTTTTTAATATTGTAGATTTTACAAATGAAGAGAATGATTTAATAACAAACCAGAGGGTTCGGACAATCGTGACAGCGATCCGAGCTTCTCTTAGGTACTGACGTTGCTTTATTCGGCCGGCGTGCTATTCGCTTGAGTTTTTTCGACGATTTTCGCGATATTTCGTTCCCGTCTTCATCTTTGTATTCCCGTTTTCGTGGTGCACCTTCCTAAAAAGTTCTTTTTGTTATTTTCAAAGAATTGTCCTTTAGAAAGAATGTAAAAAAAATAATATAAATAACTTTTGTTGTAATCGTACTCGTTTAGTTTACCTGTAACTTTTGCGTGTGTTCGTGCGGTGGCTCTCGCACATAAGGTTGACACAACCACGGCGGCAACTTTAAATTATAATCTAGCAACATTACAGGAAACACACGTACATACATATATATAAATATATGTGTACACAAACGCGGTATACAATAAATGTAAATGACATGTTTCGTCGATCAGATAAAATTACCTGTCTCTTCAGTCTGCCATATCAGACGTCCCTCGTGATACGGCAAATAACGATCCCTCAGAGCGCACGCAACGTTCTTGAACGCTTCCATCGTGGAATTCGTGGCGAGATCCTCTCTTTCCTTTTGATTTTCTGCTAAACAAAATCTACTCTCTAGTTAAAAGCTAGCTGCGCACACGTACAGTAGTTGCAATCAGCGTTGCAATTCGCGATTTGCCGCAACGATCGAAAGATTGATACGTACACGTGATGAAACAGCTTGAACAAGTGGCCGCGAATGTACGAAGCCGGTGCCGGATGCTGCTCAACGAGTTCCAAATACTCCAACGCGGGTTCCCAACAAGCGGGATAACGAGACTCGAATATGTACGGATTGTAAAGATTCCCTTCGGCCGACATCACGCCCTGTACCCGAGTCTCCTCGATACAACGTTCCAAGTCTTGCATACATTGTATGTTACCATTGGCGATCACGGAAATTTTTACGGTGTCCCTGTAATTGAGCGTTCAATGATCAGAAGCTATTGAGCGAGTTTTGGTAGAATGCCTTGATCGATACGTGGATCAATAATTGATCCATTGTCGCACACATACATACACACACACACACACATTGTATTTTCCTGAAGACTATAAAAACTTTGGATCTAACTTCGTATTTCCAGAACACGAAGCTTGTCGAGTTGGCAACTCGAAGAAACTGAACGTCCTGGGATTATATCTTATCTCTCGCACATCACTAACACCAAAATTAAACCACTGTTTTCTTTGTCGTCTCCACAGAGTCGACGATCTTTTACTTCTTCCGAGAGTAAAAATATTGAATATGTGTGAAATTTGAATGATTAGTCAGTTTAATAAACTAATAAATACATCAATTATCTGAGATAATATTTTTTTTACAGCTTGTGTTAATAAGGAAAACAATTTGTAACAGCAAAACTTGCGTAAGAGTAATATTTATTGACTGATAACAATTTAGGGAATAATTTGTCATCACATTAACAACAACACAGTACTTACAAGAGTACAATCACAGCTTCGTTTTCTCAATAAATTTTTCTTAGAACATTTTTTCACTTTTGATTCAGTCTTTCTTTACTTTCGCGTTCCAACAGTTTTTCGTGCGCGCGTCACAAAGCGAGGATACGTTGTATCCGGATAAGTTTTAGGATAAGACAAAGCAAGCAAGAGAGTAAACGAATACTATAAAGTAATGCAAAAGCGGTGCAAACAGTTTGCAGAAGAAATTAGACCTATATTAAGTTATAGAGAGTAGACATAAATAATCACCTTACGGCTTTAATATGTTTCCAAGACGCTACTCCGGTCAATGGACCTTTTTGTTCTCTCGTACGTCCGTGAACAGTGAGCAAGCTAGCACCTGCATCTTCTAGCATGCAAGCGTATTCTACAGTGCGGCTAATTTCTGGGAACACTCTCAATTTACATGTGACAGGTACGCGCAGTCCATTCTTCAAAGTCGAAACTATATACACACAATAACAGAGAGAGAGAGAGAGAGAGTCATTATGTTTTGTGTCAAAATTTTATAACAGTTTTTACATATATCACCGTCAAAACGAAAAGTCTTCGAATTGAATGAAGCGAATGGCACGCGTACCGATTCTCCTCAACAAATCCCAGTCGTCCTGTAGGAAAGCTCCGTAATGTCCGCGCTTAGCAATCGCTTGCGGACAACCGACATTGATGTCCACCGCGTCGCAATACGGCTCGGCCAAGCGCGCAGCCTCCAACAATATTTCGGGGTCGTTGCCGCAAAACTAAAAAGCGACACAGCGAGTTTTGTTACTAAAATTACAAGTGATACTTCAAATTGAAAATCCAAACCATCTTCTCGCGATCAATAGATCAAGGATTTATTTTGCAACCGTTTTTCTTTTTCTCTGTTTTGTGTAAAGATTGTATAGCTGTGATTAGAGCGCAGACCTGCACAATCAGCGGACGATCCTCGCTAGTGCTAGCGAGCGCCTCTCGCCTGTACTTGGGATCCCGACAGAACACGGAAGAGTGCAGCATCGGTGTGTAACAGAGCTGAGCGCCGTGTCGTCTGCTGAGCAATCTCCAGGCTAACTCGCTCGCGTCCACCATCGGCGCAACTATGCAGCGCGGCGAGCCCAAGTCGTCCCAAACATTTGACAACTTCTTTATCGGGACGGCATCCTTCTTGTCGGACAATTCCGCGATCTCAGACATTATCTGCACGCATGAGAGGTGAAGCGATTTATTATTTACGGGAACGCGAAACTCGAAGCTTATCTAGTAATCTTTGTTTTTCTAGTGTACAAAGAAGTAGTCTCCGCGAAGATAAAGTTGTTGCATGATGAAGGTGAAATGATAGCACACTCTCTTTCGAACATTGCATTGTTTCTAGTAAAAAAAAAAAAGAGAAAGTAGCGCGACACGACGTATGTATAACATACATGTAAAAATCGTGTCGGTGTAACACGGGCGTTGCACAAGGTGAGATATCTTTTTAAATTTGGACTAAAACGCGAAGCACCTTCGTATACGGTGCTGCCGACAAACGTTACTCGTGTAACGGCGGGAAGGCAAAGACGGAATCCGATCGTGTTGGCGATCTCGGTGTGGCCGGTTTCGAAAATTCCGATTCCGGTATCGGCGACAGTTGGGCGGTTTGCGTGACCACGTGCGAGCCGACCTTGAAGCGCGGCCGCTTTCTGGAGAAACTCAAACTCCGTCGGGTGCAGAGGTGGGCCTGATTTCGTTTGGACGTCACGGAAGGCGGCATCGGTACCAACACGGATATGTCTCCCGGATTCGCGGATGTTCTTCTGTTCTTGTGGTGGACGGTACGCGGAAGATCAAGGGCCGGTAGTTTGACCGGCGGACGTATGTGATCCGGCAGCGACGTAGCCAGTTCCATCGTGGACGTCGTCGTTTCAACTACGCGCGTCTCGGCGGTGGACGGGGTTACGATTTCCGTGGAATCGCTCGTTTGCGGAATTATCTTGTTCCCGCAGTGACGGGCGACCGCCGGCGAGGAGATCGCCGATCTCTGCCTCGAACCCTTTCTCAGACGAGTTTGCAGAAAGGTCTGTATCCGCCTCATCGTTCCGCAAGAGCGTTTTGAGGTTTTGGGAAGGTTCTCACCGCTGCGACACTTGTGACCACTTCTGTCGTGATGTCTGCTCTCGGGATAGTTCATGATAGAGAAGCAGCAGGACACCGGCGAGGGTGTGGACGACGACTTCGCGTCGATCGATTCCCCGTGATTTTTCAACTCCGCCGTTGTTCGCGAGGAGGAGACCTCGATAGAGGTCTCGGTGGTGTTGGAATCGTACGAGAAACACAGATGGAAATTCCGGCTGCTCTTCGACAACTGCGTCTTGGAGCAGGCGTCGTTCGCCGTTTCCGTCGTGTCGTCGTTCTGCGTCTCCTGATGCGTCGAACGAACGTACACGTCTGTCATCGTAGTTGCCGTTCGTCTCGTGCTTCCATTGTCCCTGAGCAACGGTCTATTGATGCAGAACCGGGAACAGAGATCCTCCGTGACGCTTATCTGATTGACGTCTTCCCTGTTGCCGCTGCACATAGACGTGCCGCACAGACCACCGGACGAGGTCGTTCTGGAATCGGCAATGTTTTTCTCCCGCTTGCTGCGCACATATTCGTACGTGGTGAGACCGAGGCAGGCGATGTAGCCGTGGAAGAAGCAGAGGTGTATGAGCAGAACCGCGGCGACGGCTGACAGCACACCGATGATGGTGATGAGAACAAGCGAACTGGTGCCGGTTATCAGTAACGACGGTGATGGCGTGGTCGCGTTGTTCATGTTGTCCGTGTCGTTGTAATTGTCATCTATCCAACGTCTGTCGCCGCCAAATAAATCCGTGTTAACGACCACCAGTTCGCCCACGGACAGGGCGGAAACTGCGAGCGCAATGACGAGCGTCGACACCAGACACGCGAGAAAAGCCGGATAGTTACGGCCGCCGATGCAATTGTTCAGCCACTTGCAATGATGATCGAAGCGCGGCACACACTTGTTGCAAATGGAACAGTGCTTGGTACGACGTCCACGTGTCGTTATGTTGCACAGATGACACCGACCGTTCTCGATTACGTGTCGGTGTTTCGTGCGATCGAACTCGGGCACGACTTCATCGACCAGTCGGGCGCGTACTTCCGGATCGGCCGGGTCCAGCAGCAACACCGTCAGATGAGCCAACACGTGCAGCACGAATAGCGCGGCGAACAGCAGGGACAGCACGAAGCGCAGATCGGGCAAGAGCGGCGGTGTCGTGAGCAGCACGGTGAAGGTGCCGACGAACACAATGATCAGCAACACCCAGCCGATCACTTGCTGCGGGTGTAACGGCAATTGCAAACCGTGAACGCGCCGGTACTTCCTGTGCTCAGGCGGCACGTTCAACGTGTCCTGCAACGAACAACACCGAACGATCGCGCGCTTTGCACGACTCTCGTTTAGCATTCCCGGCTGTTCTCTTCCTTTTGCCAAGTGTCACTTCGCAGATGTTGTTGTTTCGCGGGTTTCCCAATTGCTTCCGATATGTATATCGGATTTAAGTATGTATTTCGGCGTGTTATGTTCTTGGGCAGAAAGCCTCCGTGGCGATACCGCAGACCTTCGATCCCCGTTGTCTGCACAACGACGCCAGTCATGAGACGCCCATGAGGTGAATCGATAAGTCGCGGTTGCCGCGGAAACCACCTTCAGGGTCGCGACTTCGTCGATCACTCCGGGGAGGGCGTACCCACGCATGCGGCGAGAAGCGCGGCGACTGCGCGTGTATTTTCCCATCGTTGGAGACATCGCTGTCCGCGGAATTATCCGCAGGAAACTATCGATTCTTGGAGATACGCATTCCGTCGCATGAATTATTATTATCTCTCGCTCGACGTTTATCGCAGAATATTAATTTAACGACTTGTTCCTTGTTAGATCTCATCTTCTTCCCGTTTTAAAAGACGTCTCTGTTGAAATTACAAATTGTTATTACATCGTGTTATTACACGTGTATTGTTGCATTTGTATTTTGTATTCGCGCACGCGCGCACGTGCTGGAACACACACACACACTTGTGCCGTATGCAAACAGGCAACAAACGTTTAGGATGCTCTTTTCGCGTATCGCAATATAAAATCACGTACATGAATTTTTTTTTTTTAAGCACTTATTTTATCCCCTCAAATTCTCCAAGAACTCACCTGACCCGAGAACTGCAACTGCCCGTGTGACACGCACATGTAATCGTGTTCTCTACGGATGAGACAAAACACCTTCACACTCCGTGCGAGAGTCGCAACGTAATCGTGGCAATAAAAATATGCAACGTAAAATACAAATTACATAATGATCGAAATATATTCCTTTCTCTCGTCCTTTCACTTATTCTTACATTGACACATTCGGGAAAAATAATAAAGAAGTCAAACTAACCTCACTTCTAGGTAGAAATTCCGATCCCTTCAGGTGACAAACGAGATTTCTAACCCCGCGAACATCATTCGCGCATTCGATCGATCGATTGAGTTCTCTCGTGTTTTGACGCGATATCGCACTTGCCGATGTAGGCACGTTGTTGTTGTTTTTTTTTTTTTTTTTAATTTTATTTCGCCGCACGCATCGCAAAACAATCTACGAGTGCACCGCAGACGTGAGAACGCTTACGTCATCTAATATCAAAATGCAGTAAATGCACATATAATGCACGTCTGTATGTGTGGGCACGTACATATACAGACGACCATGATCGTATATGAAAACATTTCACGTGTCTGTCATTTCTGTTTTCATTCCGTTTCTCAATAAATTGGTGAAATGACTCAAACATCTAGACTGGAGATTAATATCAAACGTCTTCTAACGCG
This sequence comes from Pseudomyrmex flavicornis, assembly GCA_014825475.1. Classification (NCBI taxonomy): domain Eukaryota; kingdom Metazoa; phylum Arthropoda; class Insecta; order Hymenoptera; family Formicidae; genus Pseudomyrmex; species Pseudomyrmex flavicornis. The sequence continues at coordinate 6,685 of QVNW01000271.1, forward strand.
ATGCGAGCTAATAGCAAAAGATGATCCTCATGAGGATTGGAAACTTGAAAAGGTTCTTGTGCAACAGCTGTTGATCCATTCTAACCTTTACATTTACAAAAAATTCTATTTATTTATTTAATAAAAAAATGCAAATATTCAAATTTTGTTTCTCTTAACATATTATTAAATAAATAAATTTTCTTTTTGTTTTTAGTACATACTTGCATTGGATGACATGATGAAAGAACTGCAAAACCTACCAAAGTAATGAAACAAAAATATTTTTATATAAACACACGTATGTTTCACTATTTAATTTGTGTCACATTTTCATCATAAAATTGGTTTTTCTTCTTATAGCAAACCATCTACAGATACAATAACAGACTACACCAAACGGATAGATTTTCTAAAGGGAGTAATAAGCGCAATGAAATTGTCAAATCCAGTAGAGAGAGTGGTTGCTGCACAATTATTACCAAAAAGTTCAACTATAGTGAATGACTCTACAAATATCACAACGCAAATACATCAAAAGACTGTTGCCAAATACAATCAGGAACTGCGTTCAGAATTATTTCACACTAACAAGAGTACAATCAATTTTTTGTCTACTTTGAGAATGTGTTTTTGTATATTTGTGCTACAAATTGATCGTGTGTGATATGCTACAGGCTCAAATAAAAATGGTATACGCCAGAGATTATCTATTTCCAACACTCAGGATGAAGATCTGGATGCTATTCTGAAGTATAATCGTAATCTTCAGGAAAAGATTGCTGAAAATATGCTTTCCATGACCAGTAGTATAAAGGAACATGCCTTGGTGGCAAATGCCGTCATAAAAAAGGACATTGGCATGCTGGAAAAGTCAGACAAACTGACCGACATTAATGCTGTCAAATTAAAAAAAGAATCTTTGAAGCTGGAAGAACATGCTAATTCAAAATGGAGATGTTGGGTGTGGCTTATGATAGCTTTTGTTCTCATTGTATTTTTAAGTAAGTATTTTGTGTATAAAACTGTTGATAATTTTCAAAATAAAGCAGTTACATCTTCCTTAATGTTCAATAAATGTTTTCATTCTTACAATACATATTCTATTTATAGTGAAAAAAGTTAGTAATAGTTATCACACTTTTTTCAGATATGGTGTTATTTATAAGGATGGCACAAAAAAGGGTACATATAAGTTCATGAATATTGCAAGAATATGTGCAGGCATAATGTGAAAGTAAGAGGTAGACAAATATAAAATAAAACTTTACATACAACTTTATTATATTAAACTGTATCTTATGACTCACTATTGATTGTTATTATGATGAAAGTGAATCTACACAGTCATGAGTGTGCTGATAAAGTCACCTGTACTACCTAAAACCACTTGGAAGCCTGGTAAATATATTGCAAAATTGTAATGCATACGTTAATAACTTTCTTCAGCATCGCAGTTTGTGATGTACAATCTCATCACACAGTTTTTGACAGTATTCATCATATACACACATATAAAATTCTAGATAGATTTCCTCATTTTTCTTAATCTATGAACAGAACTTTTGATATGTATATTTATGTGTATAAGAATATGTATGGATGAATTTATATGTGTATATATATTGTTACTTTCTGTACAGCACGTACCTATATAATAGTAATTGCTATATCTTTAATGTATATCGCTATAATAAAATTCTAAGAAATCATAGAATTTAAGGTTATATCTTGGTCAATCAATATTGCATTTAATATTTGAAAAAATGTTTCACAAAGTAATATATATGCTTATTAGTTTATTTACAAAATAAACTAATTAAAATAATATCATTTTTTTTATTGTTTATTACTAATACACACCAAAATCATTTATATTTTTATGTGATTGTAGGTTAGAAAATAAAAATCTATTGATTAGTTTTCACGCTACATAAATTTTCTCATCTGCATAAAAATCCTTATTTGTAATATCTCTAATTTTAATATTTATAATAAAAGTTTTAATTTTAAAGAGTGTATTAAATTTTTCATTTGTAAAACAATCCTATTAATATAGTTTAACAGAACTTATTTATATCTTACAATATCTACTTTTTTCTTTTCTATGATGATAAATAAATATAAACATTAACATGACTGTCTTACTTGCTATCTTTAAGGTAAGGTAAAAGTGGTCAGAGCATTATGCAAGTATACTGCACAACGTGTGAGTATATTTTTATATGTGATAATCTAATTACCCAACACAAAATAAAATATTTTATCATAAGTGAATCATGTGTGTGACCATACCTTCTTTTACAGGCGGACGAACTGTCATTCGATGAAGGTGACCTGCTTTATGTTTACGACAAAGATGAGGATTCAGACTGGTGGAGAGCAAAGTGCGGAGATCAGAAGGGACTTATACCTGTCACTTATGGTAAGAAGCACTGTGGAAAGTTTGTTTCTTTCTAGTGTAACGTTCACGGTTTTTTTGTTTTTTTTTTATCTTAGTCGAGGAACAAACCCAAGAGATTGAGTTGCCGCTGCATGACGCCGCGAGACGTGGTAATCTGTATTTCCTGAAAGAATACTTGAAACAAGGTATATCGGGGACCGGCTTAGATGCGGCTGGAAACACACCGTTGTATTGGGGGGCGCGCACTGGTCATTTGGAATGTGCAAGAGAACTTTTGAATTTATCAAATTCCGCGGTGAACGCTCAAGTAAGAGAAAGAAACAGAGAGAGAAAAATCTGTTTTTATAATAGAGAATTTTGTAAAAATTATATTGTTTATGTGTGTGTGTGCTTTACGCCTGAAGAGATTGTTAATTTCTCACTTTTTTGTAGAACAAAATGGGTGACACGCCGTTGCATGCGGCAGCAAGTCACGGACATTTGGAGATGGTAAATTTACTGTTGGAGCACGGTGCCGACTCGACATTGACGAACAAGGACGGTTTCACCGCTGAGGAATTGTCCGTCGACGCGTCCGTCAAAAATGCGATACAGTTGCGGCAACGTCAATGCGAAGGCACGTACGGATATGACGACGATGATTACAATGATGACAGCGATTAGAAAAATTTCGCGTATCTGCGATAAGATAACGCATACATATATATTCAACGATCTCAAATGCCATTCGACACTTTATAATTAAGAATATTATTCTTTTTATACTTATATATGTGATATATTATATAAAATACTTTTAACATTCAGTTGTTGCATGAATAAGAGATCTTAGCTTCCAGAGATCCTTGAACAAGAAAAGATTAATGTGAAAGTTTAAATATATATATATATTACAAAAACATTGTATATGTACATATCGCGTTAAGTTTTTCTTCAGAACAATGCAACTTGCTTGCATTTTTACTTCCTTTAAACTTTTTTACTGAACCACCTGTTGAAATCGAGTCTCAACAGCAATCGAGCCAAGTGTTCTCCGCTAGGTTGTGCACGCACTCTGTTCAACGTCTTCGTTAACCAGTCCATCAAGCTGTCGAGTGTGTCGCACAATGTCTTGAGCTCTTCCTTTTCAGTCACTAGCAGATTGCCGACTTCCCACATGGACGCTTGCAAGATAAAATCGTCGCACAGTCGTAACAAAAGCTGTATTAATTTGTTTACCTGCAACAAATTTATAAAACATTGAGAAACACGATGACGGAGAATAATTATACAGAAGAGGAGAGACGGTCTACGATGGATGATAGAACCTAACCGGATTTCTTTTTTCTGTTCCACTGCCTAGCAGGAATGTCTGCGACATTACATTGGCCAGGAATATAGAATGCGCTTTCTGTATGTCTTCGAAATTGCGCGTGTTCCTCATATTCGCTTCCATCACGGTATATTGACTTTCCATCACATCTACCTGCAGATAATACTGCAAGTTGTCAACAATAAAGATCAGATTGTTTCGCAATTGGATCACTCCGATTTCGCTGAAATCGCAAACAACGTTCGACGGTAAGGAGAAAAGTGAGACAAAAAAAAAAAGAAAACCTTTCGCTGTAATTCTCTGATGAAAAAAATTGTCATTTACATATTTTTATGATGCATATGTTCGCTCCAGAGATTCCACAAATCGATCTGAGTCTTTTTCACTCTCAGCAAGAAACGAAACAAAGTGTTATAATCGTTTAGCGCGGCTGGACTGAACAACAGATGCAACGGCCAAACAACTTTGTATTTCAACGTGATCATGCCCCATCCACGTTTTTCTGAAACAAAGAGAATTACAGTGAGAACGCAATTCAGAGTTGAAAATGTTGCTCTTCTAAATATGTGTCTAAAATATAAAAAGATAAGAATACCATTGGGATCTGTTTTCTCGTTATCGTGAAAATCAGTGGCGTCTGTGTCGACGTCTTCGTTTTCGAAAATTGGCACGGGCACCGCGAAGGTAAAACTATCTATGGCATTTTCGTCGTTTAGATGCATCTTTCTCAACGCCATTTGAAACGCGAGGTTGATGTCTCTAGACGTGTGACTAGTAGGCGCCTTGTTCAGAATGTGCGCCGTCAGCTTGATAAATTCCAAGAAGAAGTCGCCGCGCCCCATCAGGAAAAATTCTTTCACCAGCTTGAGCTGTTGCATCAGTTGCGCCTCCTCGACAGCGACGTGCCACAGAAGTTCGGTCACGCATTGCTTCAACTCGTTGATCGTACGATCGAACTCGACGATATTGAACACGAACTTGGCCTGGAGATGCTGCAGTTTTCTGAAGTACTCGTATTCTTTGTCACCCCACACGGTGTTCTCTGTCTTAGACATCGTGCTAAAATCTGAGAAAGGAATGTCTTCATAATCTCGTATAATGCCACATGAAACATTGCACAATAACGAGCAACAATGTATTAAAGATTTTTAAGAAACTTTTAAAGGCCCCAATTTTTTTCTATACAATCACCTTTTTTCTGCCTCGGATCATTTCCAAACATGATGACCGTCTGACCGATAGTCAGGATCTTGGTTGCCAGCGACGGCCTGATGTAAGAAGGAAGCATGTCCATCTGGACATCGTAGTCCCACATGTCGTCGCCGAAGTTTCTGCTACTCTCGTGCGTGTCCATGTCGTTCTTTCTATTCTCCTGTACGAGAATATTCTCGCTATTCGATACTTTTCGTATGAAGAACTCCTTGTAGGGATCTTCCAGACGGCCGTACAACAGCCAACTCGTTAGATGCTTGTAGAAAACAATGTGAACGGAATGAGCCATTCTAAAAAAAAAAAAAAAACAAAAACTCGTGAAAAAGGAACGTGATAATTGTAAAAAATATCGTTACTTTTTTTAAAATAAATTTCTCACAATTCTAAGGTAGAGTTGATCTCGGGTATACCAGTGTGCATGCGCTGATGCAGACATTGCAACAATTTGCAACCGTGAAGTTTCTGTGTACGAATCTAAAGCAGAAGAAAGTGATACAGATTCAATCGATCTCCATCTTAATAAAATTTATACAAAAAAAGACTGTTTTCTCAAAAAGAAAATTATGTAATTACCTCACTAATAATAGAGTGCAGGAGAGAAAATAAACAAGAATACTTCTCAACGTTGCAATAAATTAACGACAGAGGAGTGTGGCTGTTGTTCAAGACTGTGCTCTCCAATTCAACTATTTCTTTCCTAAATGGCTCTAGTGCTTGATCCATTCCATCACACAGAGCGTGTATATATAAACCAGGAATTATATACTCTATAAGATATCAGTTATTTGTTTATATACAAGCTGAATATAGAAGATAAAATATTTTCCATCAAAAATCTTATCAAATTGTTATCGAGACCATTTGCATCCTCATTGCAGACCGCGTGTATAAAATCTCTCACAACATTGCAGGCCTTTGCAACATCCAATATTTTATTGAGCAGCGCTCGTTCTCCAGGATGTAAATATTTATCCAGTTCTATGGACTGAAACAATTTATATTTCACTCATATCTCATACTTTCATATATGTTTTATATATCTTAAAATAATAATACATATTTACATCTCTCTCTATCATCTGCAACGCACTGGTTGAACATCCCCAAAGAGACAGTAAGATTTCGTGCAACATTTTTTGAAGATCTTTCAGTATCTTGACGTAACGAACAGGTTATAAACACGCGCATGTATGTATAATTTATTTTAATTGTACTTGGTTATTCTTTTTCATTGAGTTTCTCTTGTCATTTTGTTACAATTTTATTGCGTACACGAATTCTCATGTAGAAAGCATATTCAAATTTGTCTGTCAACACTCATCAATATCAGCTGAGTTTGTACCCAACTTTGAAAAATGACACGTGTGGCGCCGCGGTAGCAGATTTTGTAATTGATATCGATACTTTCGATTGGATACTATCGATAGTTTAAATCGCAATAACGCTCTCTTTTGGCGTAAACTTCACGGAGATTTCGCGTCAAAATAAAATGAAAGAAATGGCGGCAAAGTGCGTAGCTCCCGGTCTTCTTCTCCGTGAACATAGGAAGCATATTCGCGGAGACGCGCGAAAAAAAAGATTTAAAGGAGTTAGAAATAAGGAGAATTAGTTTTGTCACATAAATATACGTATTCCAATCTGCGAGAAAGAGGTAAGCAATCATTCCACAATTGTTTGATTGGCTATCGCTCTTAAGTTGCGTGTAACAATTCCATAGTGGTTGCTATATTATTTACACTAATTACTGTAATCTTTACAAAGTAATCCATTCGCAACTTTCATCTTCATCGACGCTCATCCAGAGATTGCAGGAGAAAAAAATAAGACATGGCGGTATTCATCATCTGACAACAGAAGCACTTGATCAGCAGATATTAAAATACGTGTAAAAAAATTAATCGTCGACGTAGTAATTTATCGGGCAAGTATGTACGATAAAAAATTTTGAGAAATACTTTGTTACAAACGCTCTCACATTTGAATACTCACGTTGGTGAACATGTTGACATTCACAGACGATAATTTTAACGCCTTTAACGTTATCGGCTTTTGCATCATCGTTACAATAACGTTCGCCCTTACGTGATGATCGAGACTGACGCTCAGCCACTCACTGAAATATATTCCCTCACGAAAGTGTTCGCTCTGATGAGAATGCACATTATATGAAGAACGATATTAATTTGGCAATATATATGAAAACGTTTCTTCGAAATCGCAATTTACTTTACCGCGCTTGTGACGAAGCTGCCAAACCACGCATAGGTAAACGTCTGCACTAGCTTCAATCCTATGAAAGACACGAACAGAAAGACATGATTGACCGTCATGTCCGTAAGCTGTTATCACAAGTTTTTGGAAAATTAATAATTAAAATTAATCATTTTTATTTATATACAACATATATAATTTTTCTAAAAATTTCGCTAAAACATTCTGTTATGTGTTGTGGCACATGGCGTTTGTTACAAGGACGTATATAGATCCGACTGTTGAGGAGAGCTGAACAATAGGTCTGTTTTTTTTTTCCTGAACTGGCTGCACTAGTTCAGAGTTTATCTTTTTCCTTCTAATATGTGTAACAAAAGATAAACTCTGAACTAGTGCAGCCAGTTCAGGGAACAAAAAAACAGATCTAATTTAACGTATTGGTCCTCGTGTCAGAGTTCAGTTTCGAATATCTATTGCGTCGCGTCATGTAGTACTGTCATTATCGCGTTTTTAATCTGTGTGATTAGTTTCGAATTGCGATCCGTCATCGCGCATCTTTTCTCGGAGCTTCCGCATAGCTTTTTCGAGAATAAGAAAAAAAAAACGTTACCGTCGCCTCGAAGATCAGAGCGCACAGAAGCACGGCGTTGGCGATGACCATCCGAAAGATAATCAATCCCCAGATGTCTTCCAGCATGCGGCTGCACTTCACTATCTGATGGTGCGTTTGCACACACTTTCTCAGAACGTTCGCGAACACGTCCTCCGGTCCCGGATTCGCCAGATTGTGACACGTGGCACGCAGCACGGAGGAGATCTGAAACGCGTAGAATCCGAAGAGAGCGTCGACGCTGCCGATGGTGAACATTATCCACCAGCACGTGACGTATTGGTACGCAAAATGCAGGTAAAAGACGAGACCGCCGTCGGTCGGGACGGACCACGGGAATTTCGACGGTATTGGCAGTCTGTACCTCTTGGGCTCGGTGTGATGTACGATCTGACGAGCTACGTTGATCAGAGACGGCAGAATAAAGAACACGGTTGACGATGCCAAGAGGGTCGACAGGATGAAAGACAGTCTGTCGAACTTTGTTAAGCTGGCGAACATAATCGTCCTGCATTTCCGATCGCGCGTCAGTTCCCGTTCAAAGAGATCGTTCAGCATCTCGTGAAGTTTAATCAGCTTCTGGCGTTTCACCAAGAAGCAGGTCGCCTGCAAGAAGAAAACGGTGTTTCTCTGAATGACCGATTGAACTCTCAACAGATGACGGGCGATTTAGAGCTTAATACTGAATAATAAAACTTGCAAATTAGATGCTGCAAATTAGATTTGTGATTTTTTTAGATACCATCACGGCGGGCGTGATGATGCTGCTGAACAGACCGAAGCATTTGGACAGGAGCGCCAGATTGTCGGTATGATCGCGACAGAAGTTCAAGACGAAGACGCTCTGGCTGAAGCACATGAAGATTACAAAAAAACCCGAGATGTACGAATGGATCACGGGACGTGTTCGGGATTGCAGAACACCGCCGATGTGGAGCATACGCTGAATTCGACGTGTGTACGCGCGATAACGCAGCAACAAAGCGTCGACCGCCCTTCGTTTCCCGCGCATTTGGTCGATTGGTGAAGAAGCGGAATAGAAAAATAACGAGAGAAATTTGCAATGCGGGAAGACGCAACGTGCAATATTGCTGGAAATTGCGAGCGAAGCAACAACGTGATATTATATGCTCGCTCGCAAAGTTGCGTACGACAAAAAATGAGGAAACAAGTTCGAATCTACGCTTCCGGAATGGTGCGATTTCAGCAAATCACACTTCGCGGAAACGAAACGATTGCACGTGAGGTTGCCACTTTGAGCATATTTGAGAAGGAACAGAATTTTAACTCACTTCTCGTGCAGGTAGTTTATTCGCTATCTTCCCTCAAGTGATGTACAAAGTTTCGCTGTGGCTATGAAATATTGATGGCTGATTAGAGAACATGACATAGAGCCGTTGTACGGCTCACATTGTTGCTTGCTCCCTTGGAAATAATCGAGTGAAATTGATAGTTCAGACAACAGCGAAGTAGGCATTGGTCGCAAAACACAAATCACGTGTTGTGCAATCGTTTGTGATTTTTCACGATTTTTCTGCTCAACGGAGCACTGAACGCTTCAATTCTTCTTCGACAGTTGAAAAATATCACTTATATAGTTTATGTACAAAATTGCATTTTTTTAAATAAGTGAATTTGTAATAGTGTCAAAAATATATATTGCGTAAAACAGTGTTTCAATAGTACATGTATCGTTAAGGATCGTTTATTAAAACTATTTTAATAATATATACATATATATAAAATATATATGTATATATTATTTTTACAACAATTATAATTTTAATAGACAAAAGTGTTTCTTGTTGAAAATAAATAAATTTAGACTGTGATGCAATTAATTGCAATTTAATGTAATTGCTTCATTGTCTGATTGTCTTATATTTTGCAACAAATCGCAATAAATTGCATCATGAGAGATTAGTATGCATAAATTGAAATTATATTTATGAAATCAATTGATTAACACTTGTGTGTGTTTGTATTTTCGTTTTGTTCGAGAACGCAGTTGACTTCAGTTCAACAATTGCCGCCAACTGCTCTGTGCCCGGTGCCGTTGCAACGCAACAACGCCGTTTGAGAACTAAAGCAAACGAAAGAAGCCAAAAGCAAAAGGAAGAATGTGGCGGTCTTAGTGTTTTTACCGTATAGTAAGTAAACTTTTTCGAAAAAGTGTCTTTATTGCGAGATTTTTTTGAAAAGAGCAAAATTCGAGTAATAACAACAAAGTGAATTCGGTAAAATTCGGTTCGACACGTGAGATACTGTGTGTGAAATCGTATCGACGAACATAACCTAACCTTCATAACCTTTTTTTACAAAGAAAAAGATCTTCTTTTTCTCAATCGCATTTCTTTTGCGAAACAGAATTGCGATAATTCGTCAGAAAGCAAGCGGTCAGAATGGCGGTGGGTTCGACGAAAGTCGTCCAGGTGACAAATATTGCACCTCAAGCTACCAAGGACCAGATGCAAACGTTGTTCGGATATTTGGGCAAAATCGAGGACATCAGATTATATCCGACGATTAGAGATGTTGCCGTGCCTGTGCAATCTCGCATATGCTACATCAAGTTTCACGATCAGGGTTGTGTAGCTGTTGCACAACACATGACCAATACTGTCTTTATTGACCGTGCCCTGATAGTGATTCCCTATCAGAACGGTGACATTCCAGATGAACAACGTGCACTAGAGCTCACTAACAATGGTACAGTTGTTCCAGGTAAGGATTGCACATATGTTATAGCAATATTCCTAATTTTACTTAAACTATATAATAATTACTATAGAACATTTGTCAAATATTGTGACAAATGTTCTTTTTTTTATATTTTGTCAGCATAGAATAATTTGGTAATTTTTTCAGGTGCCTATCCTAATTCTACCATTTTTTCAGGTCTCTATCCATCAGAACCAAAACTACCACCAAATGTTGTGAATGCTATTGAGGGTATCCCACCAAATCACGTGATCACTACGATGGATCCCAAGTTAGAGGCGAACGGTCTGCCGCCTTATCCACATCTGCCAGGTCATTTGGATAGTAGACGCATTGAGGAAATCCGACGGACGCTCGTGATAGCAAACCTAGACGCATCGGTGAGCTCCGAACAACTGTTGGACTTCTTTGGCAACAACAACGTGGAGATCAAGTATCTGCGTATGTGTAGCAGAGACTCGGATACAGAGCACTACGCGCTGCTGGAACTATCCGAGCAAGGAGCCGTAGTTTCGGCGCTGCTTTTGAACGGCAAACAGCTGGCTGATCGCCCGATCAAAATTTATCACTCGACACAAGCGATTGCCAAACCGGAGGCAAAGAGCAACGAGGCCGCTCAAAAGGAGATCGAGGAAGCGATGTCACGGGTGAAAGAGGCGCATAATCTTATTTCTGCCGCGATCGACCCGATGATCGGTATGCTGTCTAAAGATAAGCGCAGCAGAAGTGGGTCGCGCAGTCGCAAATCACGTTCGCGCAGCCGCGGCCGCAGTCGGCGTTCAAGATCGCGCAAACGATCGCGTTCGCGCCATCGACGCTCACGTTCGCGACATCGACGTCGGTCACGCTCGCGCTCCAAGAGATCACGATCGAAAGATCGTCGGCGCAGCTCGCCATCACGGCGCCGCAGCAGTTCTCGTAGTCGTCATCGTTCACGCAGCAGATCACGACGATCGAGGTAAGATTGAACAGTTTTTCTCCTCAACTTTTCTTTAAAACATTTTATTACAAATAAAAATTAGTGTTCAATATTATAAAATGCAGTTAGAAGTAAATTTCTGTATGTATTCAAACTATATATGTATCACGAAAAAATTATAACTGATCTTTTATCTTGCTGAAGATCGCGACGATCGCCATCTAGATCGAAAGAGCGCAAAAAGAGATCGTCGCCGCGACGTCGCAGCCGCTCACGTTCGCGCAGCAAGCGTTCGAAATCTAGATCGAGACGATCGCGTTCCAAGTCCAAATCGAGGTCCTCCAAGTCCAAGTACTCGGAAAAATCCAAGGACAAAGATCGAGACAGACGTAGCAAAGACAAGTCGGACAACGGCAAGAAGAGCGACAGCGATCGCGAGAAGAGCAAGGAGAGGAAAAGCGACAAAGACAGCAAAAGCGAGAGGGAGAGCAAGAGCGAGAAGAAGTCCAGTAAAGAGAAACGGTCTAGCGACAAGTCGGAGTCCAAACAGTCGGAGGAAAAAGGAAGATTGGAAAGCACCGACAGTAAAGACAGAACGGAATCTGATATCTGAACGATTGACAACTTTATTGTCTACAACTGTTTTACAGTCTCGTATAATTTTTCAGTTTGTTAATTTTTACGTTAACAAGTCGTCATTTATGTATGTAATGAGTCAGTTACAGAAATGCAGAGCCTACGATGACACTTGCATCAAACTTCTTTCGAAGTCGGGTCCGTTCGTGTCAATGGCGGGACGTTGTTGTGTCGATTAGTTTTATAAGCGATCCTTCACTCTCGTCTTTCTTGGAATAGGCGGTGGTTTAATAGCCTTCTTCTCTTCCTCATGCGTTTCCGACAAAAACGCATTTGTGGATGATCTTGAAAAAAAACAGGTAAACAAATAATGTTGTATGATTTAATGTTTATAGTCGCGGTCAAATCAAAGATCTTTGTTAATGCGAGACTAAAAGTCGCAAATCCAGAGAAGTTTTTTTTTCATTTTCCAATTTGTACATTGTAATTTTGTGTAATTATATCTCTCTTTGGTTTGACTTGGGATTTTATATATTAAAGATGTTCTATACTTTATTCGAAGATTGTATAAGGACGAAGTGAGCAATAAAAACACTATGACAAAAAATGCTAATGTTTCATGACAAAAAAAAAAGAGAAAGATGTTCCTTTGAAACAGACAATCTAAGTTTAGATCTTTTGAAACGTAGACGCAAACACACACACGTACTCTGCAACATTCTGGTTTTCATAAATAACCACGTCATCATCGCAGGTTTCCATCTTCATGGGAATTGGTGCGAGGAAAAGAGATTTCTGAGCGTTCTTTATAGTCGAGCGTCTCTTCAACACCATCTGCTGATTGTTTATTTTTTCTTAAAATTAATTAAATAATTAGCTAACCATGGCTCCGATGTTCACCGCCACCACTGGAAATCTACACCACATGTGATGTGAGGTATAGATTTTTAGTTCACTGGCAGTGAATATCGGACACGCAATCTGTATCTTTGGTGCGAACATTTTCTTTCTGCTTTTTTTTTCTCACCATTCCTGTGTCGCTGTTTTCTGAAAGAGCAGAGGTCGAAGTCATTTCCATCCAGCCATCCATATTCACCTTTGTGCACAATACGTCGTTCACTTGACTGCTTCCTGCCGATTTAAACAAAGATTGCTTTTGTTTTTTTTGTTTTGTTTTTTTTTGTTTTTGCGGAATGTCTCAAATTTGAGACATTCTATGAGAAACGGTGTTTGAGTTTGTTCACAGTTGCTTACGCATCACGCATTCGTCGTATTGGCCGAGGGGATCTATTCCCAAAAAGGTAGACAACGTATTGGGATAACGCAAATCCATAAATAGCAGTACAATCGCCAGAATGATGCAAAGCAGACCTGAAAAAAAAAAAAACAAAAAATGCGCGAAAAATTGAAACAATGGTTGAAAAAATGAAACAAAATGTTATTGATATGAAAAATATTGTGCCACAAAATATTCGACGAATATTTTGTTTAGAAGAAAATGAAGAAATAAATGGATGTTTTATCGTCACTACTTAACATCAATCAAACGTCAGAATTTTATACGAGAGATAAACAAAAACTGAAAATTCGTCGGCTCAGAAGTGTCTTCATCGATCGAGACGAATAAATGATTCACCGCATCCGAAAGTCATCCAAAAATGCGTGCCCAGCGCCATCGTGATGACGGAATCATCCTCGAACGGGATCACAAGCGGAGTTGGATTATGTATGAGGAACCAAACAACGCAAGTCAACCATTGCAAGCCGCCGATCAAGCCGGTCAAATAAGCGACGTATCGGGGCACAGATTGCAGAAATATGTTAGCTAGTATCCAACAAGCAAAGGCGGTCCTGAAACAGGGACAATGCAGGACTTTTCATGATAGAAGAAAAGACTTTGCGACGAAACTTGAGCTTGTTTTGAGGTAGAAAACTTCGGTCATTATAAAATAGACATGTGTACTATTTCTCGTGCATGTAAAGAGACAAAATTTATATTGTACATTTTTGCATTTTTTGTGTCTTCCATACTGACCACAACAAGATGTGACAATACCATCCGGCAGTTCGATAAAATCGTCCGAACCGAATGCCTTCTCCGTCAATAACGAAGTATTCGGCGATCCACAAGATGGGAATGGGCAGACCCTTCTTCTGACCATCGCGAAAGGTTTTTTGTAAAAGTCCGGCTATGTAAGAATCTAGTTTATAATTTCAACATAACAAAGAGTCACATTTTGCAGCGAGTATCATGTTACCATCGGGTCCAAAACCGACTCTGCCCTGGTCCCATGTCCAAGGAAATCTCTCGTTGTAATTGATCGTTTCTTTTGCGAGTGGCGTATCTTCTTTTGGTTCACCTGTAAAGAAAATACCCAATTAGGGTATCCGCTGCAGGAAGGAATCAGCCAAAATAAAGCTGATAACTAGGTATTTATGTTCGTGAAATTTTACAAACATGCCTGCAAAAACAATCGTTTTTTTGCATAAATTTACAAATTTCGTACATCTAGTTTTGTATTTCTTTAAATTACTTTTTAATGTGATGTTCACCGATCTCAACCCTATCTTGATCGCCATTTGAGCCTCGATTTCTTGATCCACTCCGGCCCGATAAGGCGTTTTGCACTTCGTGTCACCATATTCCCATTCTTGACCGAAGTTTTCGACTGCACGTTTTGTTTTTTAACATAACAAATAATTAATACATAGAACACAGAGTAAAATATTAGATACGCGTTAACAAAAAGGCTCACCTATCAACAAGCATCCAATTGCGATGCTGAAGCTAACTTTTACAGTTACGTAGACACTCTGCGTTAGATAATGAGATAATGAAAGTGGATATTGTTTATGTATGCATACAATGTAACTTTCGCTGTACTTACTTCTTTCTTCCGATAGCTTGGTATAATGCTGAGATAACCGAGGAAGATAATTGCGAAAATTGCGATTAGTATAGTCACAGTCATGTCTATCGTTGCCGAGCTAGGATGCGTACAGTATTGCGAGGGAAACCCTTCGGCTCGTCCGAACTGAAACACGTCCATCGGTTTCAGCGTCGTAAATAATTTCATACTATTTTATACTTAGGAAGACTATCGCGCGCAAGTTGCCGATTGTATGTAACACTATTTGAACGATGTGCAGTTTAGATCTAAATACAATCAATGAGAAAGACTCATCATTGTGGTTTTATCTGAATTTCTTTCTTCCGGGCTGTTCCAGGCTATTCATAGTGCCGGATGCTCCGTGTTATAATTTTTCTTATCGTTGCAGACTTCCGCATAGTCGCGCAAGTTGGTTGGCAACAATCAAGAAGTGTGCGAGGCTTCTAAAAATCGAATCAAACAATATCTGTGCGAAGTAAGTAATAAATAATATAAGTATAATTGTGATGTCATTATCATACACAAATTTATAAAGCCAATTCTTAGAATTTGAAATATTTTGGGTTCTTATAAATAAATAATATCTATATTTATGTGTGCTGCAATATGTGTAATAGCATTAAAAATATTTTACGCATTTGTGTGCGTGTGCGCGCACACGCCAAGGTCATAGAATAAACTTCAATAAACAAATTTTTATTTATTTGTTTTCTGTGCGCCGTTTTCTTCCACGGCTGAAATAAGACGATGCACATAAGTGGGGCAAAATCATCGATCAGTATACGTATCATTTGACGATTGCAACAATCGACAATCGCAAGCCGAATCTACAATGAACCAACCGCATTAATCGTTTTCGCGCATTGACCAATGCGAGTGGACTGTTGTAGACCCGGCCTACAATCTATCGAATCTCCGAGGAAGATGAAACAATCGACGTTCGCGGGATTTACCGTCTCTTATCGTTGGTATCGGGAATCACCTTACGAAAACGTTGGCATTTTCTCTTACCACGATCACTTTGGCTCACTTTCACGCGTTGGTGTCTTCTGCTTTGACTATTATCCAGTATGTAAATCCATATATAAGAAAGATTGTATACACATGTTTTTATTACACTTATATGTGCACTATTATAGAAAATATAAGTCCTTAAATATTGAGTTATATTGTACAATAAAAATTTGTGGATGTTCTTGCACGTAATAAGCAATTTTATCTTAATGTAGTAGTAAAACAATTTTAGAAATATAATTTAAGTTAGATTACTTATCTATAATGTAATATAGCATTTTGCTATCTGTGTCAGAGAAGATAAATAGAGAGAGAGAGGAAGAAAATAACGAAAAAATCAAGTATCTTGTGTAATTAAAAATAAAACTAATTAAGAAAGGTCCATACCACCATTTTATATTTGAGTTCTTCTTGATCTCAAATTTAAATCTTGATATAATTCCATATTAATCATCTGGATAGAGTTTTTATGTGTGTTTGAAGGTACAATATGTTTTTATATTAATAGTTAATGAAAATAAATACAGGTAATACACAATGACGAAGTTACCACGTATAACCAGAGCTTTACGGATGTTTACTTCGTTGGAACGTAAAAGAGAAACATTAGAACAAAAACCAAATGACTTATTAAGAAAAAGACAAGAACGAGAACAAAAATTAAAGAGGTAAATTGATATTCTGCGATTAAAAGGAATGTAGAAAGAGATCAATATACTTTATAGATTTACAGACTTATTGCAATTCATAGAAACATAAATATATATAAAATATGTATGCAACATTTTCATAATCCTAATTATTTGCATATGTTCTATACAGCTCGTTTGATTGGAATGACATGTGTAAAAGGGCATCTAAACACCTTAAAACATATCTATTAGCGATGAGAGAAATTGTGAAAGAAGCATCAAGTAAATAAAATGATAATGTAGATATATAAGAAAGATATTTGATGATACACCATGCATATTTTATAATTGAATTTTTTCTTTCAGTGGATGCTCCTTCAGATGTTGTAAATGAATTTACAGTTTATGCATTGCGTGTATTGATACATTGCGAAGAAGAAAACATATGGGAACTCTCAGAGAAACTTGCCCAAAAAGCAGAATTCATGACGATTGCATATGCAACGGAAATTTTGAAGGTATAATATAATGTACTCTAAGTGTTGTTACATTGTTTAACCATTTGCCTTGTATAAACACACAGGTAGTTAAAGACATTAAACGATATTGTGGTGAAGAAGCTAGAAAATTATTGTTATTATTGGATGGCAAAGAAAACATAGACACTAATGGTTCTAATTCATCGATGTTTGGCATAAATATTCCCTACAATGAAGCAAGAGTCGTGTGGCCTGATACCAACGGTCTTCACAAAATGTCTGAAGAAAAGATAAATTCGAACACCGACAGATTTACAATGATGATCCATGAAACAAAACCTCAGCAAAACGCACGGAAATCCGTAGTGAGTATCCGTTAGACGCGCACAGACACACATAATCAAAATTAATCTTAATTTTCCTCTTTCTTCCTGTTCTCTCAATTATAGTTTGATAAAACAACATTTATAAATGGATTAAAAGATTGTTGTAAAAAATGTAATACAGAAATGTCATATCAGGATTTTGGATTGGAAATAGTGAATAAGTTGAAAACGAACTCTCAGAATATACAGGATGAACTATTTGATATGTTAGGTTTCGAACATATGGACTTTATTGAGTACATTCTTGAGCACCGGAAAAACATCGTATCAACAATGTACTGTCCAAAAGTAAACAAGAGGCCCGCACAAACAACTGCGCAACAAGGCCCTATTATCAGCGGTCAAGTAACTGTACAGTCCGAAGAAGAAAAGCAGTTGTGCAAGCAAGTGCGTAAAGAGGAGAAAAAATTAAACAAACTGACCAACAAGCGAGACGCCAAATCGGAAACTGAGGAAAATGAATTCGAGCGGATTCACCTGCAACGTAAGAAACAAGAAGCGATCATAGCTATGCACACACCGTTATTCCCTAAAAAATCTAATCTGGACAGTACGGAGCATTATCCGTTTGTGTTTGATTCTAAAGCGAGTGCTAAACAAATCAGTTTCGTGTCGGGAAAGAAAGTAATGTTGGCCGAGGATGTTAAGAGAGAGGATTGCGATTACTATGAAAAAGTTCACATACCAATACCGGAAAAAAAAGATATTGACATTGAGGTCGATCCCGTGCCGATATCTTCTCTAGACGAAATTGGTCAGATGGCTTTTAGTGGCATGACGTCGTTAAACAGAATTCAAAGTATAGTTTTCAACGTGGCGTACAACACCAACGAGAATCTGTTGATTTGCGCTCCGACCGGAGCGGGTAAAACAAATGTGGCGATGCTGACCGTGGTGCATCAATTGAAACAAAACATTCAGGACGGACTGTTGCAGAAAGATCAGTTTAAAATAATATACATCGCGCCCATGAAAGCCTTGGCAGCTGAAATGACCGCGAATTTCAACAAGAAACTCTGTTCTCTGGGCGTGTGCGTTCGCGAATTGACCGGGGATATGCAACTGACGAAACAAGAGATTCAACAGACGCAGATGATAGTGACCACGCCGGAAAAGTGGGACGTCGTTACGAGAAAGGGCACCGGCGACATATCTCTCACCAGCATCGTGAGATTGCTCATCATCGACGAGGTGCATTTATTGCACGGTGACAGAGGACCGGTGGTGGAAGCGCTGGTGGCGAGGACCCTGCGTCAAGTGGAGTCGTCGCAGAGCATGATCAGAATAGTCGGTTTATCGGCCACATTGCCGAATTACGTGGACGTTGCGCGATTTCTGCGCGTCAATCCCTTGAAGGGACTGTTTTACTTCGATCATCGCTTCCGACCGGTGCCACTCAGTCAGACGTTCATTGGCGTCAAGGCCGTCAAGCCGATTCAACAGATGAACGACATGGATCGCGTGTGTTACGACAACGTGGTGGAAATGGTGCGACAGAATCATCAGGTGATGATATTCGTACACGCGCGAAACGCCACTCTGAGAATGGCGAACATTCTGAGAGAGCTGGCGACGAAGAACGACACGCTCAAATATTTTTTGTCTGACAATCAGACGAAGTATGTAAACAAAGCGTTCGTCAAGTCGCACAACAAGCATCTCGGCGAGTTGTTCAATTGCGGAATATCGATACATCATGCTGGCTTGCTGCGTTCGGACAGAAATCTCGTTGAGAAATATTTCGCCGAGGGCCTGATCAAGGTGCTAGTGTGCACGTCTACTTTGGCGTGGGGCGTGAATCTACCCGCGCATGCGGTTATCATACGAGGGACGGAGATCTACGATTCGAATCACGGTTCGTTCGTGGATCTGGGCATACTAGACGTGTTACAGATCTTCGGTCGTGCCGGCAGACCGCAGTTCGATAAATCAGGCCACGCGGTCATCATCACGTCGCACGACAAGTTGTCACACTACTTGTCACTGCTGACAAATCAAATACCGATTGAAAGTAGTTTTATCACATATCTGGCGGATAATTTGAACGCCGAAATAGTATTGGGTACGATATCAAATGTGGCGGAAGCAATCGAATGGCTGAGCTATACTTATCTGTTTGTGCGAATGAAGAAGAATTTTCACGCGTACGGTTTGATTTATCAAACCGTCGTGGAAGATCACAATCTCGAGAAAACACGAAAGGATCTCGTAAACATCGCCGCCAAGGCGTTGGACAAGGCGCGGATGATCAGATACGACATGTCCACGGGCGATCTTAGCGCAACCGATCTAGGCCGTATCGCGAGTCACTATTATCTCAAGTACGACACCGTCGAGATCTTCAACGAGCTGATGAAATCCGTTATGACTGAGGCGCAGATTATGGCGGTGATATCCCGCGCTCAGGAATTCAAGCAGCTTAAGGTGAGGGACGACGAGATGAACGAGCTGGACGATTTGCTGAGAAATTGCGAACTTGCGCCAGAAGGCGGTGCGGAGAATGTCCACGGCAAAGTCAATATACTGATGCAGACGTATCTCTCCAGAATTCGGGTGAACACGGCGTCGTTGATATCCGATCAGGCATACGTCACGCAGAACGCCGTACGGATAACCAGGGCGTTGTTCGAAATCATGCTCAGACAGAACAATGCGATAATGGCCGGACGACTGCTACGAATGGCGAAGATGTTCGAAGCGCAGCAATGGGAATATTTTACGCCACTTCGTCAGTTCGACTGTCTGCCCGCGGAGGTTATCAGTAAGATTGAGCAACGAGAACTGGAGATCTATAGGTTGCAAGAGATGGACGTGAAGGAAATTGGCAATATCCTGAGAGACCAAAAGGCTGCGACATTGGTGAAAAAGTGTTGCAACGAATTGCCCGTGCTGGACGTAGAATATAGTTTGCAGCCCATAACGCGTACTGTTTTGAGAATACGACTCAGACTGATCCCGCAATTTCACTGGAACGACAAAGTTCACGGGAAGAACTCGCAGGCCTTCTGGATTTGGATCGAGGACCCGGACTCGAACTTCATTTATCATCACGAATATTTTATATTGACGAGAAAGATGGTCTTTCAGGATCTCGAGCAAGAACTTGTTATTACTATACCGTTGTCGGAACCGATGCCAGCTCAGTATTTGGTCCGAGTTACGAGCGATCACTGGCTGGGCAGTGAGACCGAATATCCGTTGAGTTTTCGCGATCTTATTCTGCCGGAGACTCATCCGCCGCATACGGATCTGCTGGCATTGCAACCGTTACCAATCACAGCTCTGAAGAATTCGGCTTTTGAGAGTCTGTACAATTTCACTCACTTCAATCCAATACAGACGCAGATCTTTCATTGCCTGTATTACACGGACAATAACGTTCTTCTCGGTGCGCCAACCGGGTCAGGAAAAACGATCGCAGCCGAAATCGCCATGTTTCGTGTGTTCGCGAACTATCCCGATAAAAAAGTCGTTTACATAGCGCCCCTGAAAGCACTGGTCAGAGAACGCATAAACGATTGGAAGTTGCGACTGGAGGAACACTTGGGCAAGAAGGTGGTGGAATTAACCGGAGATGTATCGCCCGATATAAGGATGATCGCAGAAGCAAAAGTGATCGTTACGACGCCCGAAAAGTGGGACGGTATCAGTCGAAGCTGGCAAACGCGAAGATACGTAAAGGACGTCGCGCTCATAGTGATCGACGAGATTCACTTGCTGGGCGAAGATCGAGGACCAGTTCTCGAAGTGATTATCTCCCGAACCAATTTTATATCGTCAAATACGCAGAAAAAAGTGAGAATTGTAGGACTCTCAACCGCACTAGCCAACGCGATAGATCTAGCCAATTGGCTCGACATCAAAGAGATGGGTCTTTACAATTTCCGTCCGTCCGTGAGACCTGTACCGTTGGAGGTTCACATAAACGGATTTCCCGGCAAGCATTATTGTCCCCGAATGGCGACGATGAACAGACCAACTTTCCAGGCGATTAGACAACACGCGCCCACCAGTCCTTCCCTCGTGTTCGTATCCTCCCGCAGACAAACGCGTTTGACCGCTTTGGATTTGATTGCGTATCTCGCGGCGGAGGACAATCCCAAGCAGTGGTTGCACATGCCGGAAGAACAAATGATGAACATTCTAGAGAATATAAAAGACACGAATCTGAAGCTCACGCTTGCTTTCGGAATTGGTCTTCATCATGCTGGTCTGCAGGACAGAGACAGGAGAACGGTGGAGGAATTATTTGTTAATAACAAGATACAGGTACGTGTTCTTTTTTGCAACTTCGTACGTGCAAATTTCTTGCGTAAACATTAATATGAAAATTTGCTAAAATTATTGGTAAAAAATTTCTATTATTATCGAAAACATTCTCAAAACAATATAAAAACGTGATTAACTTAAATCATTTAGGTACTGATCACTACGGCCACATTAGCGTGGGGTGTTAATTTCCCCGCTCACTTGGTAGTGATAAAAGGCACGGAATATTACGACGGCAAGTTGAAGCGTTACGTGGACATGCCAATAACGGACGTTCTCCAAATGATGGGTCGCGCTGGCAGGCCGCAGTTCGATGATTCCGGTGTGGCTGTTGTACTTGTGCACGACTTAAAGAAGAATTTCTATAAGAAATTCTTGTACGAACCGTTCCCGGTGGAATCCAGCCTGATGGCAGTGTTGCCCGATCACATCAACGCCGAGATTGTCGCCGGCACTATCAAGAACAAACAAGAGTTCCTCGATTATTTAACGTGGACGTATTATTTCCGAAGATTGATGAAGAACCCGAAGTATTACGATCTGGATGTGTTGGAGCCTCAATTCGTCAACGAGTATCTCTCGGAATTGATAGAGATCACTCTGAAATCATTAATGGAGTCGCATTGCGTTGATTACGACGAGGTATGAGGATAGATTCGATTATCATGTAATAACGTAGAATAGTTCACACACAGAGACAATAACACTACATTGATCTCGCATTGAATTAGAACGAGCAAATGTTGCTTTCACTGCCGATGGGGAAGATAGCGTCGTTCTATTATTTGTCGCACAAAACTATGCTAATGTTCACACAATCGTTGATAGAGGACACGACGCTGGATCAGTGTTTACATATACTTTGCAATTCGCACGAGTACAATGAATTGCCCGTGAGACACAACGAGGAATTTTTAAACGAGTAAGTTGCACAACAGAATTATTACTCACGTTCCCAACATCTAATCGTTTGTTTCTCGCTCACTGCTTACTTAAACAAATGTGTGTTTGACAGGGAATTAGCAAAAATGTGCCGTTTTTCCGTGGATCAACACACTTACGATTCTCCGCACACGAAAACATTTCTCTTGCTACAGGCGCATTTCTCGAGGCTACCTTTACCGTGCACCGATTACACCACTGATCTGAAGTCCGTGCTCGATCAAGCAATCAGAATTTTGCAGGTACATCTTGCAGTGGAAACTTTGTAACTTGTGCAATTGTGTGTGTGTGTGTGTGTGTGTGTGTGTGTGTGTGACGAGGATGATATTTTAGGCGATGATTGATACGGTCGCGGAACGTGGATGGTTAATAAGCACGCTTAGGATAATGCAACTGTTCCAAATGATCATCCAAGCACGGTGGATAGACGAATCCGCTATCATGACACTACCGCACGTAAGGAAAGAAGACTTGCATCTGTTCTCATCAGTGTCGTTGGCTTTGCCGAAGTTATGTTCCGTCACATATGACACTTATGAGAGACTTGCAAAGACGTTGTGCAGAGAGTACGAGGAAAACCAAATACGCGAAGTAATGAAATTTATTGGAAACTAAATTATTTAATATGCTAGTTTTATAGAAGATAATTTTTTTAAATTAATTATCCAAAATTATGTATCAAACGCGTTTTATTTTTAGATACATCAAGTTATTCGAGATATGCCGGTAATATCCGTCAGTTTGATGCTAGAGAGTTGCGGAGACAATGCTGAAAAAATCAGAATTCACACGAAGCGTAACAGTGACAATTCCATAAACGTTCGACAGAACGAGGACTATACGTTGATCGTTGGATTGAAAAGAATGAACAATTCTAAAACTCTGAAAGCGCATTGTCCAATGTTTTTGAAAGGAAAAGACGAAAGCTGGTTTTTGATTTTAGGCGATATTCAGAATAGAGAATTGTGGGCTTTGAAAAGAGTGTCCGGTGTAAACAGTCAGCAGAGACATCATCAATTGCAATTTACCGCACCCAGTATCTTGGGTAAACTCACAGACTTGTTTATAATTTATATTTCTCGCGTTTTTTTTCCAGTTTCTGAAACAATAAAAATCTGAAAATGTTTGTTTCCAGGACCAATGAAGTTAACGTTCTACTTGATTTCCGATTGTTACATGGGACTGGATCAACAATACAACATTTATCTAAATGTCGTAGGCGATACCAGCCGTACATTTGAGATTCAAGAATAAAGTATTTATAGAAGGCCGGTATATAATTTATAATCTGATGTTATATTTAAGATCGTCTTAAGTTCATCTTATGATGCTGTACGTTTCACAGGCCACTGACCATCTGAAGATGAACTTAAAACGATCTTAGATACAAGTATTCAACTACCGGCCTATACAAACAAATTATTTTTGACGAACTTTCATAGTAATAATATAAAGAGTACAACGTAAAAAGAGAAAGGACTCTTTGTTAATAGTTATGTAAATTAAACAGACGAAAAGTGAGAGTTGCTATAGGAATTATTAAAATTGCGGATTATATTTATCTTACACACAGAAGTTGTATATATACAAAAACTTTATTGTATATTTCTTTTTTCATTTACTTTTTTTTTATTACACATTTATAAAGTAACATGTAGATATGAGAAGGAGGAAAGAGGATTATACTTTTTCCATACAAATATAAACCTTGTTGTGTCAGTATACAAAGGTAGAAAAAACAACACGTATGTAAGATCAATTGTACAATTGTAGAAGATTTGTTGTTTTTCTTTTTTGTTTTATACAAACAGGTTAGAGATTAGGTCTTACTACGAAAAATTAATTAAACTAATTGCTGCATACTGCATATTCGCGTTCTTCTAGCAAGACAGTTCTGTTGTCTGTGTATCGCAGGCCATTTTATAAATCTCGAGAAAGAATATAATTGCTTTACTTGAAAAGTTTGTAACATAAAAAAAATGAAAAAAAAAATAAATTATATAAATTTATAGAGACTCTTTGTGTATGCAATTGTTTTTTTTGTTTTTTTTTGTTTTTTTTAATATGTACTGACTTCATTTCATCAGACTTACACATATCCCGTTCTATGATAATTAATAATATAACATTCAGATTAATATTTGTCTTAATCTCCTATGTTTAGATAACAATAGATTATAGAATAGGAAGGATATGAGATCATTCCATTGCTTTGTATGAAAAAGAAAGAAAGACCGAACATATGTATGTGTATATATTTTAAGTCTTAACTCGTATTGATACTGTTATCGATTACAATGTAAATCAATGCAGATTGTTCTCACTAAAGGCACAGAAGAGACTTAAAAGTCTCGCGAACTTATTTCAAGTGCATACGATGCAACCAAGATTATAATGAAATAATAAATAAAACTAACACATGTAAGCCTCAAATATAAAAAGCCCCAATAAAAGCTTGAGTTGATTAAGACAAACAGAATAGTGATCTAGAGTCTCATATACTAAACAGTAATATTTTTTTAAATAAGTAGCATTTTTTAAAACAAATTTTTTAAATATGTACATATACATTATGTAATTTTATGTAACAAGATAAAAATTTAACGTATCTTTTTGCACATGATCATGA
This sequence comes from Pseudomyrmex flavicornis, assembly GCA_014825475.1. Lineage (NCBI taxonomy): Eukaryota > Metazoa > Arthropoda > Insecta > Hymenoptera > Formicidae > Pseudomyrmex > Pseudomyrmex flavicornis. The sequence goes on from QVNW01000271.1 coordinate 31,871, forward strand.
TCTTAAATTAACATTATATACTCCTTTCCACCAGCTAGAAAATATATTTAATTTCAACATTAAGCTAATTCATACATTACAACTTCTCTAAATAAACTTTAAGCACCATAGAATTTCGTATTCCTATGTCCAACGTAACACACACGCTAAAGATCAATTAAATATAAATTTTTACAGAGAAAAGTAACAAATTTTCTCTTCTTTGCCAGTAGTTTGAAATCTGCCTTCTAAGAAGTACACATAAAATACCGTTACTAACACTTACTAGAGTACCGATAACCAAAGCAAAGAAATATTTAAGCTCCTTCCCATATTGAAATCTGGAAGTACTGAATATATCTTGTAAGTAATAAACCGAAATGTGCATTTTATACAAAAAACAAAAAGTTTCGATAATAGTACACCCATCTGTTGTAGCACGTGTTACGCACCGAACAACAATTGTCCCCAACACCCATATTGTGGTAGTAAATTCACATGATGCAAAAAAAAAAAAAAACGGTAGAAGCTACAAGTCAAATTGTTCAATGTTTTCGATATATCTTCTTCTCGCTTTATAAAAATGTCGGAATTCTTGCTCGATTTCATTCAATAATTTATAGAACGTCGTTGTTTACGTTGTTGTAAAACAATGAAACATAGTTCCACTTTAAGAAAATGTTTGTATTTTAGAGTCAGTAAACCGTGATTCAAATCGTGTGTGTTTATCACTCGAGAACCAAGGAAGCACTAGCGTAACTGACAGAACTGTCGTTCATGTTGTTACATTGACTACTTTGAGCATACTTCAAGAACTTCAGATTCATTCTCTGACCATTTGTGTTTCCTCTCAGACTGTGAATCGCCTGCAAAAATAGAATGAGACTATTATTAGACTTTATCCCTCTCCTTCTTCTTCTTTCTCTTTTCTCTGTTCACTTTTCGCCGGAATCAAATGATTTAACATAAGAAATATCGGATGTTTCTTTTGTTTTATTACCTGTAATAAGACACCAATCGGATGCCGACCGCATATGGTATTACTATATTTTTTAAGGTATTCGGTGAACATCGCGGGATTCAAAGTCTCGATAATATCCATGCCCTAAAAAATACAAAAATATAGAAAATATATAGTAAAATTTATTTTCTTTTAAAAAGTACACTAGAAATCAATGGTCTGAATAAAAGCCAAAGAAGTTATATATACCATTTTATCGAGATTTTGAATAGATCTGTGTATAGGCCCACACGATCTATCGTAGTAAGTGTAGCGAAAACGTTGTCCCCAATGACAGAAATCCGAGGAGATGATAAACAATGTTTGCGGATCGGCCATGTAAGGTGCTAACAATCTTCCGTAAAGTGCCTCTCTTTCTGGACTCAAAGATCCCACCAAAATTGGAATAATAGTAAACGAGTCTTTAAATCTGCGCGCGAAACAAACCACGCGTGTAATTAAGGTAAAATAATTTTTCACTCTTATAGTGTAAAACTCACATACCGCATGTACATAAATAGTAGCTTTATCCATTTACCGGTATTTCTCATTAATACAAAGTTTTCAATATTTGCAATTATAATCGGTTATAAAATCAGGAAGGGAGGGTGATTTAGTTTATTTCTAAACATACCCTTCCATGACTTTGGCGATAAATGGCAACTGCATCTCAATGCTATGTTCTTCTTCGTCTGTGTTCAGATCCATGCATTCGAAGTGGCCGGTTTCTTCGAGTTCTCTTCTCACTGCGTGTCGATAAAACATTGAAGAACAAATGATATCGATGCAAGACTGACACATAGAACAAAGATAAAAATCTGCTGATACCTTGCTGATCGATATGTAGATCATACAACGGCGTTCGGTAAATGGAAGCTGACGTTAGAGCACAACCTGGTAATCTCACATGATGAGAAGGGCCTAGAATAAATATCCTACGGCTGCATAACAGCACGTTGCACGTTTCATTTGACTGAGAAATTTGAAAAATTACAAACTAAACTATATATTACACAGCTTCTATTATATACTACAGAATTTTATTTCGAACAGACTGCCACAAACTTCTTTATCTGACTAACTGCAATTAATTGAAATTTTCCAGTTTCTGATTAAAATAAAATAATTATTATTGCAAGAGAATTTTATATATATATATATATATATATAAAATTGCAATATTATGCAATAAATTTGGACTCATGTTTCTTAAATACATTTGCAAATTATAGTCAAAAAAAGATGTGCGAGTAAAATTTTAAAGATCAAGTGTCATTAATACGTATCCATACTTACACAACTACAGGACTAATTTGCCGGTAAGCGAAACCAGCACACGCCCCACAATAACTGTACCCTGCATGTCTGCAAAAATTTGTACAATTATATTTTCACACGTATATGCTGAACGCTTTGATAGACGGTGTTACAAAAGAGATAATTACTGACGGGGAAATAATTGCTCTGGCAGGTCCATGAGATAAGTCAGCCGCGCTCAACCAACCATCTAACTGCTTGTTCAAATCTGAAGCTATTAAATAAACAATAAAAATTCATACAATTTGACACTTGTGGGAAATGAAAAAGAAAAAGAAAACTGTACGGACACCTACAATCTATATCTAGTTTGTACGTATGGTTATGTGTGACATACATGTGTACATGCATATCTCCACAGACGAATAGTTCACCTTTACAGACTTATTTTTAACTCTTTTGGACCGCTAGGACACGACATTACGCGGCTTTATATTTGGTTTGTGTAATGAAAGTCAGACACAATCAATGTGCATGTATTGGTTAAAGAGCAAAGTTTTAGCTTCTTTCATTGCACGCAAAAAGAGAAAAATCAAGGTTATCGATGTACGCGCGAGCGTTAAGGGATAAACGAGATATTTTTGGAGCGTTTCCTTACCGATGTCCGTGTACCAACTACCAGCGTGAGAAGCTCTTCTAATTAATGCCATTTTTTTTTGTCAGGCCTAACTAACGCGCTTGCCTTTTTTTTTCCCGTGCGTGAACTTCGTTATACGTTTTTTTTCGTTCGGCGAAATCAACAGCGCTTCATCACTAGCGCGAACACACAGGGTGAGATCTCGAGAGGGGAATCGGACGTAAAAAAAAAATAAAAGTTATTAAACTTGTACTTCGCTATCGCGGGGTGTGTGTGTGTGTGTGTGTGTTGAAACGTTCAAAACATGGTCATCACACAAAGCTTCTTCCGACTATTGTCTTTCCTTTAGATTATTCGGATTTCGACGAATTACGTGTATAATACGTGCACACACGCACCACGCACACGCGCGAACACACACACACACACACATACACACACGTGCGCGCCGCAAAGGCGAAAAGTGGCGCGTCCACAATTCTCGCCTGGACAAAACGCGAGTTGGCTGGACAAAACGCGAATCGAACGCGCAATTTTTTTCTGGCGCAAGTGAGTTTTCAATGTTTCTATTTCGTTTCACTCAAATTGGCGCACTTCAATTCAAGTGCACGACGACGAGTTTGCGAATAAAAATTAATTGCGCGGTGCCATTTTTGTTGAAAAACATTCGAGATTTAACTCTCGATCCTGCTCCTCATCTCGCGCGATTCAACAATCGCGCGATACGCGAACTCACAACAGCTGCAACGCGATAAGTCACGAGATGGGTCGCCTCGTCACTTTGCGAATGTTCGGGAAAAGTAACATCCTAGAAATCACCCTAGGCTCACGCATCCCTAATCAAGTTCGTAACTGTATGTGTAGCAGCGTTTTCGTGACGACCATGACGGCGAGCAAGAGGCATTTTCCGCGACGCAAAACGGACGATAACACGAACGAACGAATTGTCAGTGAAATTGTTGTTGTTGCGCGCGACACGGGATCGCGTTTGAAACACGTCGAACGATTCGGCTCGTTTGCCTGAGCACCGACATAATAAGAAATTTTGTTTAATATGGCGGACGGCTCGTGCCTCTAGTGTTGTTTAAGTGTCTTGAAAAACTGCGAGTGACAAAACATTTGGGGGTCCTGTTAAACAAAACGACACTGTGTGTGATATGTGTGTCTGATGAGATTCTGATCGCGCCGTTGCGTGGCCTCCGACGTAACGTAAAACGTAACAACACACGTGCGAGTCTCTATCTCTCTCTCTCTCTCTCTCTGCGATTGGAACACACGCGCGCGAAAAAAAGACGTCGTTCCGTCTCTCTCTCTACGGCCGGGAGAATCGGATGTGCGGACTCCCTCGTTCGAGAGCGAGCGATACCACCGGACGATACCACCGTCGTAAAATCACAATCCGAGAGGAGTCGATCATCGGACAACGTGTCTTCGGCTGTGTGATTGTTTTCTTTCTTGATTTTATTTTTCTCTTCCCTTTTCCGTTCTCACTTTTGTTTATCGCGTGCACACACGATGGGACTCGTCGCGTCGTGATACGCAGCTGGTGGCGCTCTGTCCCAGGTAGTTTAGTTAGTTGGTTAATATATCGCGCGGCGCGCCGCAACAATTTTTTTTTTTTTTTTTTTTTTTCCATTCCGCACGTATTTGTATATTTTGACGTATTACACGCACCGTGTATATAACCTTTTGCCCCTATCCGCTTGTCAAACCGTTTCCAACAGTGCGATATCACACTAATCTGTCGGGGCTCTTGCTCAATGTTTACTGGGCCACACGCGGCGGTGACTGGCTCGCTGTATCTCCGTGGACGGACCTTAGGTGTCCTCGTCGTAGATTTCTGAGAGAAATGATGCGGGAAACAGATTTATTATTGTGTACGTGATTTTGTTGTGAGATACCGAGCTGCTGATTTATGTGTGTGTGGTGCGCGTCGCGCGTGATGTTTTTGATAACAAATTCGCGTGTTTGACGACTTGCTTGATTGTTTTTCAACGATAGTCCGAGACGGAATTAGCGTCGTCAAATCACAACTCTTGTAAGGTTAAAAATCAGGGCTCTCAAGTTAACAGAGTGATGTACAAATATCTCACACACACACACGCACACGCACGATGTTAACATATGTAAAAAAAATTCATGTTTTTGTTATATATGTGAATCATATTCTTGTGAATAATTTGCTTACCGCAGAACTATAGCTATAGTTTGCTATTACATTTGTCACATCGTATATGTGTACAAATAAAAAGTTTATTTTAATGTTATTGCACGTCCAGGAAGCTCACGGAATTTACTGTGTCACATATTTAACTTATACTACTTCTGCTTGGTCTACACAGTGCCTATTTTATATGCAAATGATGATCTTTTGTTCTTTTTTCCTCTTGACAGAAACATATTGCTGTTTTATTTATTCAAATCATCTGTTTGTTGCAGGTGTATCCTGTTCTTTGTACTGATGTTTAATGCAACTGTCGGCGTGACAGTGCGATAAGGAAGAGGTAAACAATAATTGTATATTTTGACAACAGCACACTTGTTGAGAGAAAAAAATACTAATTGTGATTTTTTGTTTGTTGTTTTAGGTTAGTAAAGTGAGTTTATTGTTCTTCTTGTCATGGATCATTGGGGATCCTGCAAAATCAGAGGATCAAGTGTGATATTAGTACAAGTGAAGTGAAGTGTGCTAATCAACTGTTTGCAGAACAAAAGTGCGTTCTAGTGTGCCTGCTTCCGGGCAAAAACAATTTTTTTTATAAGTAGTGCCACTAGGCTATGGCCAACCTGAACTTTGAGCAACCGCCACGCAGTATTGCGAACTCAAGTCTTACTTCACGTGCAGTCAGCGGAGGGGGGGGTTTAAACGCTTCGACCCTCACGGGTCATGTTACGCCTACCTCGGGCATGTTCTCAGGCTCATCTGCAAGCACATCGAGTACCGTCAATTCAGCGATAGTTGCCACTAACGTTTATCCTGGAGCATCAGGCTCCGGCGGCGGACAGAACAGTCATCAGCAACAGCAGCAACTCTCTCCTATGGGCAGCAGAGGGCTGTTTGGGCAGAGAGCTTTTACCGACAGACGTACGATGCCTGCTCTTGGGTTAGTGTTTTCTTTATTTTTCTATAACAAAAAAGATCTTGTATTCGGTGATCTTTAATGTGTGACACGTGTGTATCAACATGTTGCACATCAGTGCTTAAAAAAAAAAAAAAAAAAAAAAGTTGTAACGCCGCGATTGTAGAATAATTCTACAATCTCGTTCTTCATCTCGATATTTCAGAGCTTCAAATCCAATGGGTAGTATGGGCAGTTTTGGAATACCTCCAAGTCGTAATTACGGATCTCAAGGTGCGGTTAACAATTTCCACTCTGTTTTTGGGAGTGGAGGCGGTGGAGACACGAGTACTCCACCTCTGTTAGATCTCTCGGAATTTCCCTCCCTAACGAATAGAGGTCAAGGTGATTCTATGCCGCAACCTAGTCCTATGCCAGGAAAACAACCTTATGGTTAGTGTCGATTTATATATCACATTTATTATTAATAAATTTACTAAATTTATTTATATGTTTCAGTTGGAATGGTAAAGCAACCAACATCCGAATCGAGCGAATTTACGATGAGCTCGGAAGACTTTCCTGCATTACCAGGTACACAGAACCGAGAAGGTCCGTCACCTGGTGGCAGCGTATCTGGTGATAAAAATATATCTGTAGGACTTGGTCCAGAAATTGGACAGGATGTGTTGCAGGCAAACAGAGGTCCTGGCCCTGAAAAGTCTCAGGCTTCTAAAAGAGGCATTCAAACGTCGCCTGATGGTAACGATCGAATTAACGAGTGTAAAACAGCGATAACCGTTTTTGTGTTTAATTTTGTTACAACCATTTCATACACAGGCAAAGTAACGAATATACCTGCGAGTATGGTGAAGGATCAATTTGGCATGGTCGGGCTTTTGACATTTATTAGAGCGGCGGAAACAGATCCAAACTTAGTGTCGCTGGCGCTAGGCCAAGATCTTACTGCGTTAGGATTGAATTTGAATTCACCTGAAAATCTTTACCAGAATTTTGGTGGTCCCTGGGCGGAAACACCTTGTCGACCGCAGGATATCGATTTTCACGTACCACCGGAGTATCTTATAAATGCTGCAATCAGGTACCAATCCATAAAGAAGAGGTATCGTAATTCTACTAGCTATCATTCAAAGGGTATTCTTGCCAGCTTTCAATATCAAAACTTCAGTGTTTGTTTTTCAAAGCTCACTGCCAATACTGGCGATCTGTAGTTCGCATTACATTATTATAGATTTTCAGCACTGGCAATAAATTTTAAAGCAGTACTAATAAAATTGACTAGAATAAGTATTCAGAAGATTAAAAAATTTTCTAGTTCAATATTCTACCCTTATAGTAGTGAAGATATCACATATGAATGCAATATCTGACCTTCTACTGATAGATACTCTGAAGTTACATTATAATAAATATCGGGTTGGTCAGAAGATCTTTTCGTAAATCTTTTATGCAAGTAGGGCGATTCAAAATATGAAAAGACTTTCTGACCAACTATATAAATTTTAACTATATATATTTAAACTATATATAATTTTGATCAACAAACTCTAACATTTTCTAATTTGCTCTAGGGATAAGCTAGCGCCAGTTAAACTAAATCGATATAAAGATGATCTACTGTTTTATATGTTTTATACAAATGTTGGAGATGTATTGCAATTAGCCGCGGCGGCAGAATTGTAAGTATAAACAAAAAATACGACTTACATGTAAACATTAACGCACACGAAGTATACTCACAAACGTGTCTGTGTTATATGAAGGTACAGCAGAGAATGGCGATATCATATGGAGGAGAAGGTATGGATAACGCAAGCACCTGGTTTAGGGATAGTAGAAAAGACTTCGACATACGAACGTGGTACTTATTATTATTTTGATGCACAAAACTGGAGAAAGGTAGCTAAGGAATTCCACTTGGATTATACAAAACTAGAAAGTAGACCTCATCTTCCTGCGAACTTTCACCAAACTCAGCCTTGACTACAGGTGTGTATCGTATACCTTATTTCTTTTCCGTTTCTTTCTTCTTTGAATAAAAAGCAGAAAGTATATATACACATAATGTCTGTGTGCAAGAATAAAGAGAAGTGTACAGAAAAGGAAGTACGCGCGATTTAATGCTTTAAGTGTGAACACGTGCAGCTTTTACATGCTTCTTTGTACTATTCTGTAATTATTCTCTAAAAAAAAAAAACAAAAAGAAGCAAAAGGAATGGCGTTTAATTTTTTAATCAAAACTATTATTTGTTCTAGACTTGTCAGCAGACCATTATGCTGTCTTTAAGCTGGAAACAAATCAGCTATTGTATAAATGAACAAATTTAATAATCTTTAATAAAAACATAAAATTTGAAGAGTAATAAAGAATTTTTTTATCAATTTAAATTAAACGCATGCGTGCGCGCGTTACGCATGCACACTCTTATTTTTCTCTGTTTGGTAAAGCTCGGCTGATCTTTGCAGTCATATTGGTTTACGTAACATCAAAAGCGAAAAATACAACATGGATTGTGTTTCGATATTCACTGCCAATACTGAGAATCTATAATATGCAGAACGTAAACTGTATAGATTTTTATAGATTTTATTGTGTAGATATGTTATATACATTTTCAATATTGGCAGTGAATTGTGAAACAGTTGTGATTATTTCTCGCTTCTGACAGCACAGTACAGCACAGTTTCTATATTCTCACGACGTCGGGATCCGTAAACTCCCAATTCTCACGCTTCTCCTGTATTCTCTCACTATTTGAAGTCTTGCGCAAAACAATATTGTACATATAATAGTTGCGTTTGTAACATTCAGCTGTGACAGATAGTAGGAGATAACACCACGATAGAAGTAAGTGAAATAAAAGAGTCACTGTGAGAATACAGAGTGTGAAAATATAGGAATATAGTGCTGCATAAATTAATATGACTTGAAAGAGTAGTCGTAACACAATTATTTATTATTATAACGTCATTATCTTACTTTTTTCTGCAGTAATAAATATACTCTATTCACGATTCTTTTTTTTTTTTATAAATTTATATATTACAAGCTTACTTACTTTTACAAGTCTCGATTTTTCTGCCTCGGCGGCAAGATTAATTACATCTTTCGACGCATTTATGACAAAATGTTCGATATAATTTCGACTGTTTTCTTCACACTTGTCTAAAAAATATCTACGGAACAGAAAGAGTAAACAGTATGTAAATGTCCATGTAATATTCTTAGCGATGTTTAAATCCGCAAAGACAATTCTCAGAAATACCTGTAGTTGACCATTATGCCGCAACTATTTTCCGCTCCACGTGGAGAAGGATCGGCCATCCAATTAATTCGCCACATCACAGCTCCATTGCGCAAATGGAAATTAGCTGTCGGACAACAGACAAATTGTCAATGAGTTTTGTTGTCAGAAAGTACTGAAAACTTATTGACACACTACTTATACAACGATTATATAAATTTTTCTAATTAGAATTTGAGATTGTAAAAAAAAAAAAAAAAAAAAAAAAAAACTATTTAAAGCATAACTACGTCTCTTTTCCTTGTATAAGTACCAGGCGCACGCTCGAAGTAAAGGATTCTTTAAAGATTCTGATAATTGTCTATCTTTCGTCCATAACGAGGTACCTAGTATCTTCTTTAAAGCCAATGCTACGTCTTTCGTTTCTAATATAGTTTTTATAGTTCCATATTCTTGCATGGAAAATATAAATGCGACATCTATATATGTGGAAATTAAATTACATTATTATATTTATTATTTTTATATATAAGTATTTTTCTTTAGTTATGTTTTTGTTTTTGTTTTAATTATTTTGAACACCTCACCTTGTTTCAACTTGTCCAACAACCAAGATTTGAAGTTCGGGATAGGTGATAAGCTAGACAATAATTGCACAGCTGGAAATTCAGTTGTTATCTCGCTAGCTACTTTCTTTATCAGATAATTGCCCAGTTCAATGCCCTGTACAAAAACATTTCTTTACACCAACAATGATTTACTCACGAAAACTCGAATAAAACTTTTTTTGTTTCATACATATGCGTATAAATTACCCGCAATCCTTTTTGAGTAGATGCTATAGAATAAAATATTGCTGCTTTTATTTTTGATTTGTCTTCTTCGAGAAATGTTACGTCTTTTTTCACGCTTCCCAGAATTCTAGTTTCAGCTTCCTCGATACCTTTTACACTATCTGTGTGATAACATACATCGAAAACAAAAAAAAAGAACTATATTAGCTACAAAACAAATTCTACAAAGTTGAAAGGTAAAATTCTTTGTGCAAAACCTGGTATGATGTCACATAATGCTGTGTGCAGCACAACAATGGGTTCTCTCGGCATAGATGGATGTGTAAATATGTAACATCTTCTGTACGGGCCAACTCTGCGTTTTAAATCCAACCAATTTTTTATAGGATGTATGGCTTCGTAGTCGGACACCTTTAGAAATCAGAACCACAATAATTGGAAATGCGAGAATACAGGAATTGAAAAATGTACAATCTTTTTATGCAAAATTCTAACAAAGTCGAATAAGAAAGTTGTAATTACTTTTTGTAAAATATCGCATGCGCTTTCCCACGTTACTCGTTCCATGTGTAAGAAACCGACTGAAAACCAGAGCAGAAGCAAATCTCGCAAAGTGTGATTTAACTCTTGTATTATTACACTTTCCTCGGCATCGTTTACTTCCGACAATAGTTCCTAGCAGAAACTTTGTCTCAATAAAGTTAAAAAAAATCTTGTAATATCGCCAACAAGTTCATTGGTTCATAAGTAATGTGTTTATCCTTTGAAATACAAAACATATTCCTTTACTTGTTTTTCAATTTGCTTACCAGCACGTCGGTTCTCAGGTCAACCAGGAATTTTACGCCATTCTGTAATCTTCCCACAATAACGAATAACCAGTAGTAGGCAGGTGTGAGAACATTTCTCAGAGTTCTCTCGTGGACAATCATCTGCCTCACGTTTTCCGACTGCGATCAGAAATTAACTTTACACAAAAAAAAAAAAAATGAAACAGAAGAAACACGTGTATCGAAATACACTTTTAATTAATCACCTCGGTACAAAGCAACTTTTTTGCTACTTGGCAGATATTGTCATGTTGCACCGCATACTGCGAAGCCAGCGTGCGCAAGATCCGCTGACGGTACTTTTTGTCGCTTTCGGTATACCTGACGCATAACGCACGTGCTTTGTTCTGCAAAAATAATTCTCGATACTAAGGGTATTCTAACAGAACATCATGGCTTATATCGACTCATTTGATTTAAAGAAAAAAAACCTCTATAATCCAGTTGCTGATCTTCGTGTCCCTGAGCTCGAAGATTTTCCGCAGGTCTTCATCCACGGGTATTGAATTCTGTACTGTGTACAAAGTGGATGACATTCCGTGTTCGCGTTTGATGGGATTCAATTCCAGCTTAATTCCGCAACGTCGGATGCTCAGAAAGAGTTGGGAGAAAAATTTTCTTAACATCGTGTCATTAATTACATCAAGTATTAGCGAGAGAGATGGGTTCAAGTTCAAAGAGTTTTTGTGTGTTCTATAAACAATACACACACACATACAAACACAACAGGTGTTACGCATTAAGAGGCCTTCACACACAATTTTTCATAACGTAAGCTATTGTAAGAAGTAGCCAATCGTATTAAGACATTTCGAATCATAAGGCTGCCATTTTCGAATATAAATCATTGTAATTGGTCAATTTTTACATTACGGCTACGGCTATTTGTGTGCGATGGCCTTTATAGATGACAAATCTTTGCTATGTCACTCCGTGCGCGCGCGCAGAGAGGTTATCCCCTTCTATGCGCTGTTTTGTCATAATGTTTTATTTACACCAACCACCAACCAGTAGTTCAGCCAGTCAGCTGCATAATCAGCTGCTGTGACTGCAGCCACTCTCAGCTGTTGTGTGACAGCAGTTGTACACGCGCTTAGTTTGCGCGAGATTCATGTTAACGCCATCTATCCACTTGACATTTAGATATGGTAAAAAATAAAGATAATAAAGCTTCTCATGTCCTTGATTTTTTTTTTTCGATAAATGGAACTTCTGATTTCATTACCAGAATTCCATATATTCTTTCTCCTCTCACGGAATTGATTTATTGATTCGAATGTCACAGTTTTTATTATCAACTCTAGGTAACATCGCAATTACATTAATAATAATAATAATAATAATAATCACCATTAGTTGCTAACGGCCGGTAATGTTGGTAGGTTTCAGTATTACATCGTGGCTCATGTTGATATATGTGAATCGCAAAATGGCGATCCAGTGAGGAGCTGTCAAAAGTTGTTGTCAGAAAACGTCAATATTAATTTCAAAGCGATCGCGAATGTTTCAATAACGCACGCAAAATGCAAGCAACGTGTTTTTATTGCCATCTTATTTGGGGTGTTTGGTGTCTTCTACAAGGTGTGATATATAATTGCTCGATGCTGATTACTCACCGCTTGCGGAACACAAGTCTTGATTCTGTCACGTTGTCACTTCCTTATTACATCCATTTCTAATTTTACTTTTGTATAATTTTCTATGCAATAATTGTTGTTTGTTTTTCGCTTATATATAAAAGATCACGTGGCGTATGACGTTACAGTTTTTTTTTTTTAATGTTTTGCAGTTACTGCTGAGGATTATGTCACATTAACACATAATGGACCAGTTGTGTTGGGTGGTACAATCACTTTCTGGGCCGATTTATATACAAGAAATAACGAACGACCAACAGGAACCTTCAGATACACGTGGTCTGATGATTCATTAATGAAACATAAATATCAGGTTGGTGTAAAGTTCTACATGTTGTTTACAATTTTATGTGTGATGTAATGAAGAATGTTAGGCACTTGTAATTCTTTTTAGTCAATAATTAATTTTACTTATTTTTTGGTGAGGTAATATTTGTTATATTGAAATTTGCTGTACAATGAAATTATATACTATTATTTTTCTAGACTGAAAAAACATCAAATACAACAAGTATTTGGAGCATTAATTATCCGCGAGAAGACAATATTCCTGGAAAGTATGGTGTAGAAATAAAAGTCGAATATCTTGAGTTTGAAATTATTTGGATATTTGACACTAGTTCTCATATTTTCTTTGAGATCACAGGTATAAACATCATTTAATATAATATTAATAATGTTAATATTATACTTCTTCTAATACTCTTTTTTCGCTGTTAAAATCTTTTGTTTTAGTTAATATAATTTTCTAATTATTATCTATTTTACTTTTAGAACATCTTAACGGTGATATAATGATAATACAAGCTAACAATACGGTAAATACAGCTAATAAAACGGGAGCCTATATTAGTTCCACAAATGAGACAAAACTGATGATAGATTTGAATGAACCAGATTACAACTTTGTAACTCAACACGCAACATCGATATCGACATATTGGTTTATTGATTGCAAATATTACGGGCAAACAAACGACTTCACTTTTGTCTATAACTTTACAAATCCCGGTGTGACTCGTGAGATAGGAGCTCTAGTGATTGCTTCCTACAATTCAGTGACAACCACAACTGTCCTACCGCCTACAACTACAGTAGCACCCGCTAATGTGACAACACCTGTGTCAAATGCTACCACAGTAAATACTACTACAATAAATTCAAATGTGACTTATACCACAAATGAAATGAATACAACAACAACAACTTTCACTACCACGTTACCATTAACCGTCACAAGTGCAAACTCAACAACGTTTACGACAGCTGCTCCGATTACAATGACTAATGTTAATATGTTTTTGCCTTACATCTGCTCAAATACGTCTATCATTCCACCAGATCCTAATAAAACGTATGGATATTTCTACAAGACTATTTATGTTCGTGGTTAGTAAGTAATGCAATTGATACTTAAACAAAAAGACTTGGTTTTATCGATAAGTGTAATTGTTAACTAATTTCAATTTTGTAATTTTTCATAAAAATGTGTCCTCAGCTCCCCTAACGAATATCTCGGTGGAAGGTACAAATTGGATCCAACCGTGGGACATGCTGTCACTTAATGTGACATGCAAAGGATCAGGTCCTTTCCTTAAATGCCTGGAATTTCATCGTGGCAAATATAACGCAACGGGAAACGAAACGTGTAACACCAACGTCGCGGAGCAATTACACTCTTGCAACTTCTCCATCATTCATTATTTTCTCGAACCGAGTGTCTACACGATATTGGTTATATTAGAAAACGAAGTTAGCAAACAGATTTATCCCTTAACAATCAATATCTATAAAGGTAAGTTTCTTTTGAGAATAATTGCCGTTAATGAATTATTTTCGTAGTAACTACGTTACGAATTTGTTATCTCCGCAGTTACAACAAAACCGCAGTTATCGGTAATCGTGGTACCGGTCTCCTGCTCGCTTGTGGCCGTGGTGCTGATAGTGTTCGGCGTGGCTTATTATATTCAGAACAGAGCAAGATTCACGGTGGAAGTCGCGGACTTCGACTTCGGTCAGAGTAACCCAGAAATGGAGTACAAAACGTTCACAGAACGTTTGCGCGACTCGTTCAATAACACTGTAAGGCCTGGAAGTAAACGACTAAGCGTACCTTATTACGGCAGCATGAATCACTGAAAAGTAGACGAGCTCCTCCGCTATCGCCATCTAATTTTTCTATTATTTAAAATGCAGTATGATCTATTTCCTTTCGCTCTTACGTTTGTTTTGTTTTTTCTTTACAGTATTTTTATTTGCGTTCAGCTTTTTATTCGCTTATTCCGGAGATAATTGATCCAATCGAACCTAACGCGGCTGTGAAAATGAGAATATCAACTATCTCTCCTAATCAAGAGGAAACTGTGTCAATCGACCATTAACACGCGAACTTTGTTATTGTAGGGATACAAACCACTTGGCAATCCGCAGATACTTCAGTAACATACGGAGCAAGAAGAAACTTTTTGGAAAACCGTGAAATGAAAGTTTCTCTGAAGAGTGAGTAGAAAAACGATGGCACACGAACTCTTCGCGTAAAACATTCGTCAGCCCATTTATATCGGTGGCGAACAAATTCTTTAGATTTTGTGTCTGTGCCAATGGTGTAAACAAGCTTCTTTCAAGGTTGACATTATATTCATGAAAGTCCATAAAAGAAAACACTGGAAGACACTGGTGAATAACATAGATTTGTTCGAACAACGTTGGGAACGAGTTCAGAATGTACATAAACAAAAATCTATTACGATGTGTATATATAATACATACATACATATATATCTACAGTCGGCGACGTAATTGTCTCAGCACGTGAAGTTGCACGAGTAGTATCTTTGAACAACGAAAGAAACATTTATATTGTCACGCAACTCTGTGCGCTGAGACACTTACGCCGCCGACTGTACATATATAGGCTGTGAACATAGTACGCTACACAGTGTGTGGTATAAAGTTGCTCTTCACACAATTTATTATTTGAAATAGAAGAGAGGGGTGTAAGGAAGAGAAAGAAGGGAAGAGAGATTGATATTTTTTTAAAGTTAAGCAACGATAGCTATTAATCGATGGCAGGTTCACATTTCGTGTTACATGTATTTAATATTTTAAATTGCGTTTGATTACCAGTGATTTATTTGAGTTTCATACACTACAAGATGCAACAAGTATAAATAATTGTATGCTTTAAATTTTACATTAATTATTTACTAGTAAGTTTTTAAGAGATTTTGATCTATACAATTTGTGTCAAATTTATTTAGAATATATACATACTAAAAGATAGAGAGAGAGAGAAAGAGGGAGAAAAAGGAAAAAAGAGAAAGCAGCTTTTGTATAAGATGAAGGGGGCAAAAAAACGTAAACTGATTAATTCTCGAAATATAAATTTATTCATGTGTCATAACTTTAATAAAAAAAAAATATATTTAAAAAATAGTAGTATACGAGTTTTAATAGTAGTACTAGTTTTTATATTTGTGTTAGCATGTATTTGATTTTCTTTTTAGTCGAAATTTTTTATTGTATATTATGTGCACCACCGTGTGACCGCTCTCAGGTTTCTTTCTGGTTACAGACAACAGCACAGACCGGAACCACATGGGACCGACTGTGAAAAGTGGTCATATTACTCTAATTGGTTGTCTCCCCACCATATCTCTCGTTTTCATTCAGCTTTTGTGAAACGATTTATGGGAAATCTCAAACTGTCAAACTCAATTTCGTTCCTTAAAATTACAGTCTCATGTGATTCTCGGGTTGCCAAAATCCGGGACGGAGTCGCTCGTTTATTTGAAAATGATTGATCTGTCATTTCCGCTCCCGCTTCTTTTCGAAGAACATGTGACCGTACCTTTATGTTCTCTCTAATGTTTGTCCCATCATGTGTAACGCGCAAGTTTGTGGCGACATTCCGCACGCACCGAACTAAAATGTTAACATGGTGATCCGTGCGGTAAATCCGACGAGTCGCGCCCCGTCGAGGTGCTCTCGTGCTGTGATCGCCTTAGTGAAGAAGGTCTATTGACACACGTAAGCGCGCGTTACCTCACGCTTGTGCGCTGCGTAACGGTGCGACAGAGACGTTTTTTTCTTTTTCACGCCGCGATGTCGGTAAGTTACGCCAGGATGAAGTCGTGTTACGAGGCGTCGTCGTTAACATCGACAGAAACGACGACGACGTCCTCGTCGAACAACGTAACCAGACGAGCCGGCGATGAAGAAGACTGGGAGATGCAACTGGCGTTTTGCAAACCTCGTCACAATGCCACATTCGAAAGCGTGAATTGCATCAGTCAAACTTGGAGAATGAAAGAGCGGGTATGTGATGACAGACATCGAGGAACTTGAAAATGCATACGTATATATGTAAAAAAAAAAAAAAATTAATTTCAACAAAAACTCATGTTGAAACGCACAGCAACTTTGACAGAGGAGCAAGCACGCTTGTCACGATTTTATACGTGTGAAAAAATCGCGTGTAAATAAATCGATATGGCCGTGCACGTGTTTTTTCTATTTTTTTACGTTTTATTTTTTTGTTTTTAGATGAAGACCGTAAGCGTTGCTCTGGTGCTGTGCCTGAACGTCGGCGTTGATCCGCCGGACATTGTCAAGACGCAACCGTGCGCACGGTTGGAGTGTTGGATAGGTAATCACAAACTGCATCTGCGTTTATTTACATCTGTCTCTCCTGCGCGCTAAGTATTATGTAATTTGTATCTGTTCTTTTTAGTCGCACTTTCTGCGACTCTTTTTTTCTCTGAAGTTTACTTGCGTATCGTTGTTTTCATTCCGCGAGCGCAAAAAGAATGATGTATTGTAGTTACATACGCGGAAAGAAAAATCAAATCAAGTGACAAATTTGAGGTTAGACATGTGTGTCGAACGGAGTAATTCCGGCGTGTCAACATTTTGTACCGACCTTACAAGGTCAATAGATACGTTGTCAGTATCGACAAGTATATTTGGTGATATTGACACTAATAAAGATTGTAATGTTTTCAACTTATATTGCATTGTAACAATATTTGTGACTGTCAGCAATGTAACAATTAATAATATTGGAATGAACCAATATTGACAATCAGTATTATTAGCTCAGTATTATTATATCAGTATTATTAGCTCTGTAAAGTTTGTATTATACAAATGTTTGTTCTAGATGGTTTTTAGTCAAACATTTCTTTTTGTGTTTAAAGTAGACACATTTGAATCAAATGTGATAAAATATTTGAAATGTTTGTTATTGACAATTATTTTTATTAATGAAAGATAACGATATGAAATTTACTTGAAACTAAGAATCAGAATACTGTGAGAGAAAAATGTAAATGAATAATGATACGTTTCAATATAAGAACAGAAATGTAGCAAAGAAGAGAAGAAACATTAGTATCTTTTTTTTTTTTTTTTTTTTTTTTTTTTTTTTTTTTTTTTATATTTGCAGTGATAGCCAGGTACATTTAGTTTTTCAATGAAATATCTTTTTAGATCCTTTATCTGTGAGTCCCCAGAAAGCTCTGGAAACTATAGGCTCAAATTTGCAAAAGCAATATGAACGATGGCAGCCCAGAGCTCGCTACAAGCAAAGTTTAGATCCGACTGTAGAAGAAGTTAAGAAATTATGCACATCGTTAAGACGAAATGCCAAGGAAGAGAGAGTTTTGTTTCATTACAATGGTCATGGTGTGCCCAAACCCACTACCAATGGAGAAATATGGGTATTTAATAGGGTCGGTAGAAGACATTACTAATATGTTTGCTGTATGTCTGACACAACTCTTGATATTGATAATTTGTTTTTTGTACAGACGTATACGCAATACATTCCATTGTCAGTTTATGACTTGCAAACTTGGATGGGTGCTCCTAGTATTTATGTATATGATTGTTCCAATGCTGGAATTATTGTTGAATCTTTTCAGCAATTTGCTGATCAGCACGAGAAGGAATATGAGGTAAAAAGTGATATGTAAAACTGTTTTGCTGAAAAGTCTCTTAAGTGTTTGCGTGTGTATTTCAAAACAAGAAGTGCGTACAAATTTGTTGAACGAAATTCATTTTTTGCAGATGGAAAAGCAACAAAGTCGCGCTACCGGTGTGGCGTGTCCCGCGGCTCCATATTATAGGAACTGTATTCAATTAGCAGCATGCGCCGCTAATCAGATTTTACCTATGAATCCAAATTTACCTGCCGATATATTTACATCGTGTCTTACCACACCCATAAAAATTGCAATACGCTGGTAAAAATATAAGCAAACAAACAAATAAAAAAAAAAAAAAGATCTATGCATTCAGCGTATGATATGGTTTTTTTTAATAGGTTTGCCATGCAGCCTACGGCTAAATTAGTACCCAATATATCACTTGATCTTATTGACAAGTAAGATTACAGACATATTTATATATTTACATATTAAGTTTTGTGTTTTATAATAACAAAAATAATGATATATGTGTGATTTTATGCTTGTTGTAGAATTCCTGGACAATTAACCGATAGGAGAACAATGTTAGGTGAGCTTAATTGGATTTTTACCGCTATTACTGATACAATAGCGTGGAATACTCTACCAAGAGGTGACTCACTTCTCACTTTAGTCATTCAAATTTCATTTGACATATAAAAATGAAATAACTAAATAACTTGCTTGTTTGTATAGATCTATTTCAAAGATTATTCAGACAAGATCTACTGGTTGCCAGTCTCTTTAGAAATTTCCTTCTAGCAGAGAGAATACTCCGTTCTTATGATTGCACACCGATCTCTTCCCCGAAATTACCGCCGACTTATCAGGTAAATCAATAGACAAAGTATGTCGTTATTTACGTTATTTACGTATTTGAAAAAAAATGATAACGCACAAGTGTTCTCAAAATATCTTTCAACTATTCATTTGTTTATGAACTTGAGATTACTATGCGCGCTTTATCTGTAGCATCGTATGTGGCTAGCCTGGGACATGGCTCTTGATCTGTGCTTGGCACAATTGCCAACTGTTTTGGAAAATGAAGATCGATACGAGCATTCGTCATTCTTCGAAGATCAGCTTACGGCTTTCCAAGTGTGGCTCAACATAGGATCGAGAGCACGCAGTCCACCCGAACAACTTCCGATCGTTCTCCAAGTGCTACTGAGTCAAGTTCACAGATTGAGAGCGTTAGAACTGTTAGGACGCTTTCTCGATCTGGGCTCGTGGGCCGTAAATCTGGCACTTAGTGTCGGCATCTTTCCATATGTTTTAAAGTTACTACAGAGCAACGCCAAAGAGCTTCGACCACTGCTTGTTTTTATATGGGCAAAGATTTTAGCGGTAGATAATGTGAGTTTTTTGCAATTATATTATATAGCTATGAGCTGTAAATTATATATTTAAGCACATATATAAATTTGCGTATGTACAAATCTTATAATGATTATTTATTTCTAGTTTTATATGATTGTGTTAATTGTAGACTTGCCAAGCAGACCTTGTGCGCGATGGCGGGCATAAATATTTCTTGTCTGTACTTCAGGACACCTCTATTCCGGTAATTAATTTTTTCCAACAATTCCGCGCTTTGATCACGACAACTCTAAACTTTCTTTTAAACAAAAATTAAACGTTTTAGAGCGAGCACAGAACGTTAGCTGCATTTGTATTGGCTAGTATTGTAAATGACTATCGACCCGGTCAGGTGGCCGCGAATCAGGGCAATCTTGTTTCTATATGCTTGGAGCAATTGGGCGACACAAACTCTTTGCTACGACAGTGGCTTTGCTTGTGTCTGGCGCGGCTTTGGCATAACTTCGACAAGGCAAGATGGTGCGGTGTTCGAGATATCGCCCATGAAAAGCTATTTACATTATTAAAGGATCCCGTGCCAGAGGTGATGAGATCAATGATCATTTATTTCGTTAATATGTCCTTATTTGTTATAAACATAATGTTAAACATAATCAGATTCATCGAACTATATAAAGATCAAGAGAGTTACGGCAGTTTCATTGACAATATTAAGTCTACACCTTTACTTATTTATGTTTTCATTAACATATCGGTGTTCTCTGTACAGGTCCGGGCAGCTAGCGTATACGCATTGGGCACATTTATAAACAGCGTTACAACGAGAAGCGAACATGCCAATAATATTGATCAGATTATTGCTATGACGCTTATTAATACCGTTTCTTACGACATGTGTCCGTTAGTTAGAAAAGTAAGATTAAGATTGACTGATCTTAAGAGACGCATCGGCAAATTGCATACATAATTTTCACGTCAGTGCATTTGTCATTGCAGGAATTAGTAGTAGCTCTTCAATGGATGGTGCTGCATTTCGAAAATTCCTTTGTGACACTAGCTATAGCCGAGGAAAACAGTCGGAAAGATCTCATTGTAGAAACTTTATCCCCGTTTAGCGGCATGAGACGTATCAACTCGCGCGACAGACTGAAAATGTTGTCTCCCAACAATACGTACACCGTGGAAACGGCCGACGGATTCGGACCGCAAGATCGCATCAAACGGGTATCGTCTTCGTCATCCATTAGCAGTTTAGGTGAGATAATAGGATATCGATTTGAGAAACGTCGTGAATTAGTAAAATATTTCCAAAGTCAATTACAAATATTATCAGTTAAATATCTTCTAAGCACTTCTGAGGACCGAACAGTTACTTGTATTTGATTCTTTGGCCAGGTAATAATTGGGAGTTCGTGAGGAAACCTTGCGAGTCACTTGGTAATAATGATTGGAAGTTTCATTGCATGTTCGTAACGTAACTAATCCTTTTCTTTCTTTTTTTTTTTTTTTTGCAACTGTGCAGTTCGCACTGATAGGTTTAAAAAATGCTTATTGCACAAGCTTTGTATGATAGCGACATATGTATCTCTTTTGTTTCTTTGTAAAAGTAGGTTTTTCTTGTAACAGTGACACACGTTAAATGTTACGAATTCATTCGTCGCAGGTCACAATTCCCTGGGAAACTTACCGAGTCTTTCCTATGGTAGTGTATACATGAAATTGTGGCATGGACTATGCAATCTTGACAACGATCCTCATCCGGCAGTAAGCGCTATGTCTCAGAAAATTACCAATCATATTCGCAATAAGGTACCGACACGCATCGTTTTAAAACGTAACAACAAAATTTAGTTATGCCGAGTTAATCGTATAAGTGTACGCTAAAATTTTCAGATGAAGGCATCTTCAGCACCTAAAGAAGTAGTCGAGACAAAAATCTCTTCGTCACTTTCTCTTCCACCGTCTCCGTCAAATCGAACTGGCTATTTAAGGTTGGTTATAATTTATATAAGCTGGTTGTCTTCTACGTGTATTATATCTCAACTGTTCATTTTATTTAGCAACAGTAAAGGAGAGTCACCACCATCTGCTGTCAATTCTGGAACAGATTTGTTGCGTTCTTCAAGAGTCTTGCCGCATGGTCGTACGAGGAAACCCGTTCCCAACACGGTAAATGTCGTTTTTTTTCTTATTCTAAAGGTCTCATAAATACAATATACTCTATATCCAGACAATATAAAGTATATAATGTTATAACGCTACTATTTTTTAGCTCTACGTTGTGAACTATGTAATTTTCATTATATATAGATATCTGAAGAAGCGGATGAAGTGCCTGGAGCTAAAACTCCACTGACTGTCTCTCAGTTTGTTGAATGGAGTTGTGCGCAATTTGCTCAACCTGCTTATTCGGAAGATGAGATGAACGACGTGGAAAGTAGACCGTATCTCGAGCGAGAATGGCGGTAAGAAACATGAATTTCTTGAATAAGTAAAGTTCTAATTGAGATCTGCTGTTTTTATATAAAATGTCACATTCAATTGTCACAGATTTATACGCAACGCGAAGCAGAGGCAAGATGCAAAGGAAGAACAACTACGCGCGCCCTTAAACAAGATGGAATCACAAGTATATCATGCAAGATGTCCTTACTCGCCTCAAGTTCTGATGTTTCATCCATTTGAGCCGCATTTGGCCGTGGGGTTGAAGGATTATTTCGGGTATTTGAATTTCCTCTTTGTGAAAAGTGCTCGATATAGTAACGTCCATTTAAAAAAAAAAAAAAAATTTCAGAGTATGGAACTATCAGAGTGGTCAGAAGTTGACGTACTGCGCAAGTCGCGGAAATAAAGTAAAATCGCGCATTACAGCGCTGGAATTTATCAATTCTCACGACTTGAGCTTACTGATGGCTGGCTCCGACGACGGTTCTGTGCGAGTGTGGAAGAATTACAACGACATTATAGGTCGCGATCCAATTTTGCTCACAGCCTGGCAAGCACTGGCAGATGTGCAGCCCGCCACTAAAACTACCAGCGGTACGAAAGCCTTCAAATAATTTGAGCAGTAATCTGGTTAATTTTACTACTGTAATGAATAATATTCGACAATATATGTTCAGCTGCAACACGAGTGGTTACGAAGTGGGAACAAAAGTCGCTTACTCTAGCGGTAACAGGCGACGTTCGTATCGTGAGACTCTGGGACGCGGAGACAGAATTGAAGAAGCAAGACATACCAACTGGAGCTGATTGTTGCACCACTTCTATTGATCTTGACGGAACAGGTTAGTTAGATTGACTAGAAGAGGCGACAAACTTGTACTTCTTTATGTTGTATACCAATCAGTATACATAAATGGATTTTTTTCTATCTTTATATTATTTATATGTCGTTTACTATATAGATGATTATAAAATAAACGCACGATGTATATCTTTCTATTTACAGGTGCACTAATGGTACTAGGCTGTGGCGACGGATCGGTTCGACTGTTGGACCGAAGGTTACCTCCTGCAGAAGCGAGAGTTATGATTTGGAGAGAACATAGTTCCTGGGTATTGGGCACATTCCTAAGGAAGTCCGAGGAATCTACGCCGCAGTTATTCACTGGATCTTCCTCAGGCGACATAAAGATCTTCGACCTCAGACAAAATTCTTCCGTGAACACAATTCAGATAACACCGGGCATGGTGGCATTGACAGTGCACGAAAAAGCTGACATTTTTGCCTGGTGAGTATAATCTCTCTACTCTTCTGCAATTCTTTCTATCTTGAAATATAATTAACTTTTGTGTTTTTAGTGGCACCACTAATCACTGCATCAGCATTTTTAATATAACCGGTCAGCATCTTAACACAATAAAATTCCACGAAGGTTTTATGGGTACGCGCCTCAGTCCTGTGAGTTGTCTCAGTTTTCATCCGTATCGCGTGAACATGGCAGCCGGTTTCGTGGACAGTACTTTCTCGGTTTACGAACAACGCAGGTGACTACTAGAGATGGAACTTGTGTAAGATCTTTGTAGAATTTTATAGATTTATATAAAAGCGCTTGATAGTATTGTGCGTTGCAATACAATTGACAAAAAAGTAAAAAAGCCTGTAGACTTCCGTGTTTTTCGCGAAATTCATTGTTTTTTACGACGACAAAGTGAATAGTTTTAATTTTCTTCAACTTCTCGTTACTAAAAAAAAAAAAAAAAAAATGCGCAAGGTATGAAGAAGAAAAATGGTTCTAGCTTTTTTTTGTGATAAAATTGTGCATTGCAAGTGAGCGGATTTACCAAAATACTTCGAAGCGACCAAAGAACAGTCTAAAGATTACTTTGACCTTAATCTTTAACAAGTAAAAAAGAAAAAAAAAGACACGAGACTGTTAAAGAAGTTCCCGGTATCCCAGTAAAATATATTGATGGATAATAGTGTGTATATGCATTGTGATAAAACGTTAATGTAAGTTCGTGTATGTGAGAGTGACAGAGAGAGAGTGTGTGTGACATTTAACGATTGTTGTTTTACAATCTACGCAACAAAGTAATCTCAACTATTTTTTTGTGCCATGCAATATCTACTTCTGGAGTTAAGCTGTATATTCCATATACAATTTTTCTTTTTTTTTTTTTTTATGTAAACGGATATATTTTAATTAATTAAAATGTACATAGCTCGAATCGATAAGAACGTGTATGGATATACAGTTTGCAATGTGTGTGCATTTTTTTATACACTACACGAGAGAAAGTTGACAGAATGCTAGAGTCCAACTTCTCCGAGATAATTTTAATCTATCTGATTTTTGTTAATAATAATTTTTTTCTTTCGTCGTCCTGTTCCTGACCAATGTAGAGACGACTCACAACGGTGTAGTCGTTACTGATATCGTACAAACTGCGCATAAGTACAATTTTGTATAAATAGCAAAATGATTCAACGAACCGTGTATTTGTTACATTAGTTGCGTTTAAGTGGCAATATTATCTACTCGAGAATACGTTTGCGTGTGCAATATTCATGATGAGTTGAGTAATGACGTAGTTACAAAAAATTACTGCCGAGTTTCTCCATTTCTCACTTCACATCGATTCCCGCTTCTCACGTTTCTCCTTTCGCGTGTTGCTACTCTGTACTCGCGCGCACGGATAACGCGGAATGATCCTCATTCTTATGCGCGGTCCAGTTTCCGCGCGCAAAACTCTCGTTTAACAGATAAATGCAGGAGAAATGCGAACAATGAGAGTTAATGGATTCTCGGCGGGGAGAAATAGAGGGAACCTACTGCTGTTGCGTAACTAAATATTTCCAAGCGCGAAACTGACTAAGCGAGAAAATTGCGTTTATTTAAAAAAAAAAACAAAAAAAACAAACTGATTCAATTTATGTCGCAACGAAGCATAAGATTAATAGTTTAAGATGGTTTTTACTAATTTTCAACAAAAATAGTCCAGCCATGTTAGAACATCAGCGTCTGTTACAAATTGTGCGAAATATCTATTGTGACTTTTATCACGCTCTTTTGCACATCTAACGACGAAACACACTTCTAGTAGAATATCAATAGAATTAACTCTAAACTAGAAAGTCAAACTAAATTTAGTTCGACTCTTTGGTTCAGTAGAATTAAACTTGCGATCAACTGAGTTATCGATTAATGACAAAAGTTTATGCACATTATAGAACTTATTTAAATTATTAGAGAAACGGAGGGAGGAAAGGGATGAAGGAAAGTTATAATCACGATTTGTTTATCTTGTTTCGTTCCGTTTGCGGTCGCTGTGACAATTCGCCGATTATTATGTAACGACGAAGAGCAATGTAGCTTCTGTATGGTGCACGTAAGATAAGCAAGAATTGCATTAAAAAAAAAAAAAAAAAAAAAAAAAAAAAAAAAAATTAATGCGTTTGCGTTTAATTTCTTGTAACAATTTAGACACTTTATTGTAAATATGTAATATGTACAAAAAATACGAGACGGGAAAAGGGGATGAAGATGCGGAAGATACTCTTATCTCTTTGTATTGCACGCTGTCGTAGGCTGCGTTTCGATATTTCACTGCCAGTATTAAAAATTATCTTTACGTGTGCTATAAATTTTCAACACTGACGGTAAACATCAGAACGCAGCTTTCTCTAGGCGTGCGTGATGGGAGTTCATAGGACATATATATATATATATAAAATTGTGCGCTAATTGCAAAGATATTGTATATAGATGCGCTAAAACAAAACAGTGCCAGATGTACTTACGCGTCTGTTGTAGATTGCGGAGGCAATTACCGCGCGTGTTTCTTTTCTCTTAAAAAAAAAAAAAAGTAATTTCTTCGCTCTGCACTTTGTTGCTTACATGAATTTCAACATGTTAATGTTTGACATGCAGTTTTTTTTTTGCATTTTAAAAACTTACAGTTTTTTTACATATCATCAAATCACGTCATTGTTTATTATTGTTCTTGTGTATTTCAAAAAAGCATTTGTAATTGTTTTCTTGTGAGAACGATCGTAAAAAATACAAAATCGCAAGTAACGGATGAAAAGGAACGCGGAAATTGCACGCGATCGAATTTCCGTCGCCGTGCGTCTAGACCGAATTTCGCTCTAGGGGGAAATTCATCGCGGAGTTATTCCGACCGACTAATTTGCTTTTCTCCCCATCTCCCGTTGTTAGGCGTTTAAATAATATCCGGAACGACGATCAGAAAATTTCCGATGTCTCGTAAACGCGCGCGGATAAGTCAATTCCATTCGGTTGAGGCGCGCGGATCTCGATTCGAGAACAAAAAGAGAATTTTGCGCGGAAGGACCCGATTTTTGAGAACAAGTTCACAAATGAAAAAGAAGTTTACAACACAGGGCCCGAAGTTTTACTGTGATGGTAATCAACTGATTGGTCGACGATCAGTGATTAGAAATTCGCGAGTTTTTCTCGCTCTCATTGTCGTTAAGACAGAATAAAGCTCTCCTTTGCCGAATGTAAGACTTGGGTCTACGTTTGGTCAGCGCGCTTGTGCGCTAATTCAGTCGTTGTGACGCTCATAGCTTCAAACTCGAACGAGAGCTTTTATGGGCTATTATGAGCGTGAGCAACAAATATATATAAATAAAAATAACCGTATCGACTCGGCACCGCAAAATATATTTTGCAATATATTTTGCGTGGAATCACATCAAATAAATAGACAAATGATACGTGCACTTGTCGAAAGCAGAAAACGGTTCGCACAGAGTTCAAGAAGTTAGCGCTACGAAGCAGCTCCGCCAAGCAGCTTCGCACTGCGCTTATAGTATACCAAAAAGCGCGCTGCGTCCCAAACGCAGTCTTGATGATATGAGAGAAATTTGACAATGTGTGTGTGTGTGTGTGTGTGTGTATATACATATGTTACATATATGTGCGTACAATAGATCTTGGATATCGGTTTTTTCAAATCCTTAACTTAAATTCTCGTGCGAGATTATTTAAGTTTGATGAATCTGTCTCCCATCGTTCTTTCTCGAAAAGCTTTGCTTCGAAAATAACTTTTTGGATAGTCCAGTAAATTTTAAGTGGAGATAAAGACAACAGGACAACCGTCGGGAGAAAAGTTCGCGATTGTCCGGGATTTGCTGTACATAAAACGTTTACATAGCAAATATACACAACATGTGTCACATACATGTATGACGCGAAGAAAGCTGTGCTATTGTATTGTCAGCTAGCAATAACAATTATTACAAGAAAAGAGAGCGAATAAAGCGACACCAGAGTTTGTTGAAATGACGATCGAGTCACTCACACGAGAGACGAGCGCACAAGACAAACTTGGCAATTGTACATTTGTGTAATTATGTAATCGCCTTGTAGCAAAAAGAATACAATACGATCACGTTATGAGGTCGCGCGATCCTGTGTAAATATCAGAAAACTCGCAAGCACATAATTTTTCTCGTTTTCAATCTTTTTCGTCCCCCTTCAATTCCCACTTGTACTATGTTCCCCCTTGATATGTATGTTCCGTATGAGCGAGCGGATATTTGTGCGGTTGTAAAGCAAAAAAAAACGTTTGTAAATTATTATTGAGATGAAGCATCATCAGCTCAAACGACCGATTAGGTGTCAATCGCGAATTGGAACAATTCTGCTAAACGATCTAATGCGATCGGCCATTCTCAATGAAATAATCGACCGATTGTAACACTAGAGAATCAAGAGTTGAATGTGCACCTACCTAGTTTTGCTACATCAATTTGAAGAATATTAAAAAAAAAAATTTATATTCTAATTTTTTTAAATAATTAATCAACAAAAAAGCTCTGAACTATACAGATTTTTAATATTGTATAAAAATAATTTTAAGCGTAATTTATGTCTAGAGTCGAATTCAAAAATTCTTATTTAGTTAATGTCGCACACTTTAGTTTTTTTTCTGTTAAAAAACAAAACTTCTCAGAACATTTCTTACAACTAGATTGGAATTTCTAATGAAATCCTTTGACGAGTTTTGATTGTTCTGGTGTTACGCTAAAAAATCGAAGACGCGAGTTGAAATTGCGCAAGTAAAACATCTGTTTCAGCGAATATATTAAATGTTTCCTCGATTATACTTATACTTGTTCGCACGCTTATCGGCGCGTGCAAACAATACGCGAAAAAAAAAAAAAAAATTTAGGTGTTCCCGACCGAACGCGAGATTTTATTCAAAGTGCAAAATGCTTTTGCGAACAGAAATGTCTCTGCGCTTGTGAAACAGATAATAGCAAGCGCGGTGCCGCGGCGAGTTTCGAGTTGAAACCTATCAACGATAAGAGCTTTTCCGCGTTATCTCGGCGCGCAAACCGATATGTATGCAAGACGGCGGTCCCGTTCGACGATGCTACTCGTGACGTCAAATAGTCATCGCTATCATCGGATCGTGTTTGTGCGTGACGTTATTCCGTGCTATTTTAACACGCCGCGTGTGTGTTCCACATGGGCTGAGGTTGCGTAAGAGACGCGCAAGGTGTGTTTCGCGACACACTTAAAATTCTTTAACGAGCTCACGACATCTGATGCGTGTGCACACGCATTTTTGCACACATATCGCACACGGGCTGTGCGCACGAACAGTACGAACATATTGCGTCTCGTATGAGAAACGCAATTGTAACACAGTCGGTTTATTTGCAATAAAAAATTTTATTGCCGCGCGAGAGATAAAGATGCAACAAATTTAACAACAAATTCAGCTCACATCGGTATCGAAACGACAATTAATTCGTCGTGTGAGTTCTCATATGTTCGCACGAAATATATTATTTTACTCAAAACGTGTAAATTAATACACACTATAATTTGAATTACATTTAATTAGAAATGCAAGTTTATATCGTTTACACGTGTTGAAACAACAGCGAAGAGCCTGCTCGCGAGCATTCTGTGTCACGTGTAAATCTGGATAAGTGACAAACGTGCTTAGTCATTGAAACCGTTCCGTCGATTTCATCGTCTCGCTGTAAAAAAGAAAAATCATGTCGATGAAAAAACGATGAAACACCGCGCAACGATTTGTGAAAAATTTGCATCTTTATTATAATGTCACATATCTGAGACTCTCGTGTGTGTGTAAACGAGGTGTTTTCCTCCCTCGTATGTACATACATCGACACCGTGCACGTATATCTCTTCAGGATGAGATTCTTCCTCGGATAAGATAATTCACACTGTGGAAGAAGAAATTCCAGACTAACGTGTGTTGCTTCTGACCTGACTTTGTAATTCACAATCGATACGTAGAGTCAGCAGTTCTTTGAACACAATAGCTCTTCGGTACGGGCAAAATAAAAACGTCGAAATAATAGCGCCGGACCAATCAACGTCTCGCTTTTCAGGTATAGAAAATAGATGACTTCCGGCAATGACAAAAGCGTCTGGAATTTCGTTTTTTTTTTTTTTTGCGACTGACTCGGATGTTTTCATTCATTTCGTGTGAAACGCGTGAAACAATGCATTTTCCCCAGATAACGTCATTTTTTTTTACCACATATGTGAGAAGGTCTCGGACTCTCCTACGCGTGTTTTTAGCGACGGTTAGCACTAGGACAAGCAAATTCTAAATAAATGACGGATTTCTCTTATTTTAAGTTACAGAAATTATCATAAGCTTCTTTTGTCCAAATGTTGAAGATAACATTTTGGTCAAATTCTCGTGACTTTCTTCGTTGATTAATTATGTAAATAATCTTAAAGAAATTAAAGATGATAACAAACAATGGTTTTTTTAAACATCCGTCAAATTTGATGCGCAGTAAAAGTAAGTACACGACTCTGGTTGTTCCTCCCAAAGCGTTAAAGAGACAACCTTAATGTGTTTTCTCGCAAATATATCCGTGAGGATGCAGGTGAACACCGCGAGGCTAATGGACTCTGTCACCCTCTGTTTGCGTCGAAACAATATTTGCTCACTTCCATATTTTACTTTGTGTTTTATCTCCGCGTCCTTGCTTCAAAAAAAATCTAACCGCTCTAGAAAATGTAACCCGCGTGTGTTACATGGAAAGCTTCTTTCTATTCGATTTATGTTAAAAATAACTTTGTTATTTCCGATACGTCAGAAAAAAGAGGATCATGTGCTACTGTATATTTTTTTTCAAACACAATTTTTTAAAATTGAGCGTACAGAAAATATATTTGTGGGGCGCGCGCATCCTGAATGTTGATGTGGGAATCTTGAAATTTGACAAAAGTAACACCGAGGGAGAGATTCGAGAGTGCAAATGAATCACGTGACGATAATTCGCCGCGATGTCGCGTGCCGAACGTTTTTTTCTCAAAGAAGATCTCGATACTTAACCCACGGGGAGGGGGGTTGCTCCATTTCCATGTTTACGTGTCATTAGCCGCCCGAGCGATCACGGGACACGTGCTTTCGTTACGTGCATTCACGGGGGACGCTTCGTCTATCTCGAAGCGCAGTCGCAGTCCCGTCGTATCCTCAGATCTCAATCGGATTTGGCGGGGACTCGCGCAGTCGTGAGGGAAAACGTGGTGTGGAAAGAGAGAAAGAGCGAAACGGCGCAAAGCGGAGTCTCGCCTCGGTCAGTCCACTGTGAGACGTCGCGTGGTGCGCATATGCGAAATCGCGTTTCTCATCGGCGCTTACGAAACGTCAAAAACACACACGCGCGCGCGCCCGCGTTTTTCATCGCTCCTCGCGTTCACGCATGCATCGTTAGCGCGGGACGTCATTCGCGTCATCAGCTGCGCCGTTAAATCGCCGTCATCATCGCCGGACACCTGAGCGCTGTCACGACGCTGTACACTCATCTCCGTAGAATTAACATCTTATTGCAACTGTAACTCGACAACGTTGTGACAAGCACGGCAGCATGGATCGATCGTCCAAGTTGATTCTACGGAAGGTCATAATGGACTTTCTCTGTTTGTTTGTCGGTGAGTAAAAAGTTATTATCGTATTGATATGTATGTATGTACATGTCGACTACGCGAGTATCGATAAGTTCGATGTTTCACGTCGGCGGTTGTTGAGAATTGACAGTCGAGGCTCTCGCGCGCGCGCGGCTTGTTTGATATCCAGAAGCAGCGCGGTAAATGGGGTTGCGCGATCCTGAAGTTGACAGGTGCATCTGTTTGCGCAGGAGGAACAAAGAGAGAGAAATAGAAAGAGAGAGGAGAGCGACGATGCCGCCGCACACTTGCGATAAGCGCCGATACGCTCTCAAGCTTCCGCGAAACGTTTGTACGACACATTCCTCCGGAGCGAATGAGGGTTAAAATCTCGCGTTCGTACTTCGAAACGGTGCGTTGCATCCTTTCTCCTTTGAGAAACGCGCGAGTATCTCGCGGCACGTACTTACAAATATTAGGTTCCGCGAGATACTCGCGCGTTTGTCGAACGAGAAAGGGTGCAACGTACCGTTTCGAAGTACGCGAGATTTTAACCCTCATTCGATCCGAGGAATGTAGCAGCACTTAGGCTAGCTTTAATGGAGAGGCTTACTCCTTTAATTTACACCGCGACGAGGCTCTACTAATGGTCTGTTTAATCTTCGTTTGCTCGATATTTAAGTATACTTAACAGTTTTTTTTTCCCTCCGAGGATGTGAAGAAAGTCGTAAAACGGCATACTTTACAGCATCCTTTGCATCTTGTACGTCTCATATTCTTCTCCGTTGAAGAGTTTTTTTGAGAGACAGGCAGTTATGTGAATCTTTTTAAGGATAAATTTTTCGAAGAGAATATAAAGAAGTTTTTTTTTTTACTCACGCATAATTTGTGTAAATGTAATCGTTTTAAAGCCGCGCGTCTTGGACGAATAACTGTATCGAGTAATTGTCGATTTTTTTCAAACAAACGCACAAATTCTAAGGTTTTCAGATCTCTTTCGTTCGCAATTACATCGTGTCGCTTCGTTGCGTGCATTTCGTAACGTTGAATTGCAAAATAAAGTCATCGGCATCATGTGTCAATTTCCGATGACTCAACGAGCGATTCTGGTAACTTTTCTACGATAGAAATGTTACAAGAAGAACAACAAATTACGCAAACAGCAGATAAATCATCAGTCAAATGCAATCGCGCACCTAAATATTCGCGACTGCATTACGCGCGAGAGAAACAGCTTGTTGTTGCTTGTCATGGTTATTACTTCTCACTACAATAAATTACCGATACGTGATATGATGAGCCACGATGTCTCACGACATCGAATATTTCGCTATGTGCATTACGCGCATATAATAATGTGCGTCCGCGCTAAACGCGCGCGCTTGTGTAACTTTGCATTAGGTGGTAGCTCAATCGATTTCGTCCGTCGACGCTACGGAGGAGCACCATTTCTGCAAATTGCGAGGACGATACGGCGCCTTTGTCCCGTCGATGTTAGCAATGCTATAAGAAAAATATCTTATCAGTAATGTTGCGTTTATAAATAAAACACATTTTACTCTTAATTATTACAATATATTCGAAGTAATTTAAAGTAAGTTTTATATATACTATTCGAGAAAAAAAAAGAAAGAGGACGTATTCTGTACACTCTTCCAGAGTCCACGCAATAAGACTATTTTTTCGACCTGACCTAACGGTACCTAAACAATCTAACGAAAACAATCTAAATCACCTAAATCAATCAACTTTAACCGAAACTTTATCTTTATGTGTTTTCAGAAATCAACTTGATCTTTTTCTAGTTTTTTATTTCCTTGAAATATATTTTAACACTTTTTATCATCGCATTATCGCGCAAATAACTAAGCAAGCTGATGATATTAAAAATATACATACGTTTGTTTTTCTCGTATTTTTGTCGGAAATTGCGTGAAGCCACGATTGTGTCGTTATTTATTATAGACGCTATATAAAAAACGTGAAATCTGTTATTTCCGGTTGTGTAATACACTTGAGAGAAAAATCATACACGTTGAAACAAGCGCTTGTTGTAATGCACCTTTGTTTAACTCTGTTGTGTGTGTATGTGTGTACGAGCCTATTAAATATCTCGCAAGACCAATTTTTCTATCAAGCCACTTGATATTTTTCTTCACTGATATTTTCTCGTCGCGTTTTTTCAACGTACAAATTCACGCAAGCCAATCTCATCACGCACACCTAAACTAATTCTCACGCAGGTATAAATAAGTGTGCGGTAAGACGTTCTATAGCTCACTTCATCTCTATCTTAGTCCGTCTATCGAGTTTATTCATCTCCTCTTTCTCTCTCTCTCTCTCTCTTTCTTTCTTTCCGTCTCTCCGTATCTGTGATGTGGTCAAGATTTTGTTTGTGTCGAAGAGAGACCTTGGCCACAAAGATCCCGCGACTGATATTAATAATTTCTTACGATGTGGTCAGTCACACACACACACACGCGCGCGCACATATTCACACGTAAATTGTATAACAAGAGAAAGAGAGTTACGGACAATCTGTTTAGAATTCAATTTGAGCTGCGGCGGGACGTGTTGTGTGAGTGACGGATCTGATTGCCGAAAGGACGAGGCTGTGAAAAGGCCTTACGAGGCGAGAGTGTACGTCGTGCCCATTCATGAGAAGAGACAAGTGCCGATTAGAAACGAGACGAGGGATCCGAGAGATTCACGCGCGCGTCTCCGCCTTTATGAATATATATATGTAAATTTATTAAATTAAATTCCCTCTCTCTTTCTCTCTCTTTCTCTCTACACACATACACACACAACTTGATCGTTTCGATTATCGAGCTGAGGTGTGCTCGCGCGACGAATTAATAAATTTTGTTTAGGAAGGGAAGAATCGCTCGCTCGCTCTCTCTTTCTCTTTCTTTTTTTTTCTTTGTATCTCACGTTGCAACTGAGAGAATTTATTAGTGTTTGCACTTCACGGTGCCTTTCTTATTACACACACACACACACACACGAATTGCTATTTTGTTCGCAGACAGATTTATGCAAGCGATTGTCCGCGTGATATATAATACGTGTTGTGCGTATAGAAATAAAGTTTCTCTCTAACCGGCGCGTACGTTCACACGCACGTCACGTACGCGTTCTCGAAGAAAGAAAATGCTCGATATCGATGATGATTGAACGATGATGATATCATCATTTTCAAAGGTTACTTAATGATAGGAACGATAACGATATTGTAAACGATAATGATGTCGGAATAGTAATTTTTATCATTTTTCTGAAGAATCAATCGGTTTTTTCGAGGTCTTTTCGTAACGAAACTACGCGCATTCATAAAGATAATCTAATTAGACACGAAACAACATATTCTTGTAACGTATGTAACAAGATGATGATGTAACAAATGAAATAAAAATAATTTTTGTAGGCAAACTAATGAACAAAAATGTCCCAAGTAAAAAATGAGTGAAATTTTGTTTCGCAATTAGAGAGTACTGCGATCGATACAAAACTGAATTATCTGCGATATCGGATTTGCAAGCGAAATTCCTCGTACCTTGTTCGCACGAAACTTCTTCTCGAAAAAACCACATCGTGTGACGATAATATGAAGCTTGATAAGCATAAACATTAATGCAACATAAATTTCACCGATGTCAAAAATATTCTTTTCAAGAATTTAACGGCTTTCTCGGTGTCTGTCACGTGTGTAGCTACGAACACACTTTGCACACATTTGCATATCAGGGAGGTATGGAGAGAAAAAAAAAAGACCAGATTTATGCGGTGTGTGTTTCACGGGGAAGTGTTTCTTCACGCGGAACGAGGATGTTTCGAAACGGGCAAAAATTTATTACTCTCTCGTCTCGAGCGTATAAACATCCGTGAAATAACTTTTGCATAATAATCAATTAAGTGTGTCGATAAATATATACCAAGCGCGTGTGTCGATATACTTTGATAATAAAAGGACGGAATCTCGAATAAATTTCGTAAGACTTTTGTGACGATGAGAAATCGTACATGATATTCTACAAGAAGTGCTATTAAATGTTAGACACTTCACACTAATACTAAGAACAATCCGTCGAAATGACGAGTTTCAGAAATGCAATCTATCTGAAAACGAATATTTAATTAATTATTTCAATATTGAAGAAATTAAAAATAATTCAATGAAAAATACGTTTTTTTCTTGTCCGTCTAATTGACGGATTTGCAGTAAAAACTAGATGTACGTTCGTCTCGGATTGTTCCGTTTTAATGTGCAGATTCGCATTGATGATGAAACAAACGCCTGCACCTACTCTCTTTCTCTCTCTCTCTCTCTTCGTAAATAGGTGTCAAGGCAGATCTAATACCGAATGATAATCTTTCGCTACGCCTATCGTCGATGCAAAACTGCGCAATGTACATATTTATTACATGCACATAATATCAACCATCACGTAACACGGCATACACACACGTGCGTATCTCTTCACGTTGCGATATGTAAGTGATACGATAAATTTCTATGCGTTTCTGGTGATTCGAGGAGACGACCTTCACGAGTTTTCCTCGTGAAATGCGACGCAAACTTTGTCTTCAGTTTTTTCGTGCACTTTGACATTTCGCAGCACAGTCTCGCACGCTGATGTCGCGTTCTTTTCTTACTTACATATTGCATTTTATTGCATTATTTTCGTGTTTTGTGTAACACGAACTGTAACGTGTGTTCTAGATTTATCTCTTCAAATATTTTCGTATTTGCTGTGTTTTTTGTTAATTAAAATCTTCTTCACACAAAGCAAATTCCATGAAATGTTGTTCGCAAATCTCGACCGTGAGTTATCTCAGTCTTCGTCGAAGAGATCGTTCTTGACCCTTTTCCACGTGACATTACGTTGGCAACGTTACGCTCGACAGCGTATAACAATCGTATTTTATCCTTGTTTTTGTTACGCAATAAATACGCAAAGTGTCGTAAATACACATTCCCTCTTTTACACTTAAAAATTTTATTGCGCGACAACCGTGTCTACATTTTTTAACACGTCGCAATCGAATCGTCGTTGTGAGCAAGTCGATTGCACGTCGGTTTGCATACGGTTGACGGTCAAATAACGTAATTGCGCGTTAGCCCCGACGTGTTATTTCATTTTTTTTTTTTTTTTTTTTTTTACGACGGTGACTGCGCCCATGATTTCCAGGTAATGGAGTAAACGCGTGTTAAATATAAGCGTGGTACGTACGAGTTGACAAATAGTCCGGTAATTTCTCGTCGATTTTTCGCAAAACCGCGCATTACGTATGCGTCGACGACAGGTAGGAGTGCGTTTCGCTGTTATAAAAATTAAGAAAAAAAACGTCATTGACTTTCGAGAGAAAACACGGTTGATAATTAGACGACGCGCAATTTTAACGACCCTTAATAACAGATAATAATAGATCGCTTGATTTCCCGATTGACTGATAAGTACTTTGATTATGACAAGAAAGCGACAGTCGCAAATAGTGAAAAAATTGCAGCTGAAATTATTTTACGAGAAGGGAGGCTATTGTTGTTGTATCGCAATAGTCATACTCAATAAAAATAGAACGAACCAATGTCGCGCGATGTACGTCCTTGTATAAAAATAAATTTAACAAAATTTAATTAATTTTTAAATATATACATGCACGAATCGTTGTGGATGCGTATGATTACAATAAGATCAGATCATCAAGACGTTTCGTATAACGTGTAAATTATTCCGCGCATCTATATTTAAACAAGATCAGGCGTCTGCTCTCTCTCTCTCTCTCTTTCTCTCGTCGTAATATATTGGAACGAAGAGCTGTTTAATTAGTAGCCTCGTAAAATTACGGTGTCGCTATGCAAACAACTTTGCGAGATGATTATAGTCATCATCGATCTACCACCGTGTGTATGTGTAAGTCAGAGAGCGCTCGATTGCGGCGAATGATTGTGTAATTGCCCTCGGTAACCAAGGGGTTAAGTAATATCTGGTAAAAAAAATAAAAAAAAAAAAAATTATCTGAATATATACAGGGCGCGTGACACGTCGCTGACACGTCACTTTGATTGGCGGAATCACAACATTGTTTTCTCTGACGCATAATAGCTGCGGTGCAATAAATTGCACGTTTTAATTCAGAGCTTTAACGACGAGAGTCGCGAAGTTTTGTCCCGGTTGAATCGATCGCCACGCGACACAAATGGCGGACATTGATGTCGTTATTTGTCATTAAAGCGGATCAGCAGATTGCAGTCGTTTATACGCTCTGTGCAACTCTTTCATTCAATAGGAGTCTTCTTCGAGATTTATGACTAGGTCGTTGGACGATCAAACGATGATTACAAAAGCGCAAGATTGGATTGTTTTTTTTTTTTTCTTACTATTTCATTTCTGTTTCAGTGGGAATTACGGTGCTGATGTTCTTCCTATTTGGTAAACCGTACAAACGCGGCTTCTTCTGCAACGACGAGTCACTCAATCATCCGTATCACGAATCCACCGTTACCAACACGATGCTGTATGTCGTGGGACTTTTACTTCCTATATGCACGGTGAGTCACATTTGCGCGATTGTAATTTTTTTTTTTTTTATTTTTTTTATTACACACACCCCATGTACGGGGATTTACTTGACGATCTACTGTTTATCTATAGTTTAGAATCTTTCCTCATTGCATCGATCGTCCTCTTCTAGGCGCGTTTTTCTGATGTATTTAAATTTGAACAATTTTTGAATGAATAAAAAATTGCTTATAAGGAACAATTTGTAAGCGCGCCTGAGACTCGACGTGTCGACTGTGACGTTAACGCGAGGAATATCTTCTCCGCAAGAGAAGAAGACGAGAATGAAAACGTTGGGTACAAAAGCAAAATTGAACGTTCAAATCTATTGCGCGGGTTTGTGTGCGCGCACAAAGTGGCGGTGCCGACACTTTGAATCTCCTCTGACGTCAGAGCGTTCCGGTGGCAGATGCGATCGCGCGAGAGAGATTTGAAGGACCTGTCGCGTGCCACTTTCGGTCTTTCGCCCTCGTGAGAAAAGAGACAGTGGCGCAAAAGGAAAGAGAAAGAGAGAGAGAGAGAGAGAGAAACGTGCTGGTTTCCGTCTAAGAATACGGAACACACGCGAGCGAATTTGTTTGTGTTGCGCCGTCCGCGCATATGGATCGGTTGAGAGAGCGGCATTCATCAGAGTTTAACGGAATAAAAAAATTAAAAGGAAAACAAATTAAAGTCAAGACAAAATATTTAATTACCAATTTATATTAATACGCGCATCGAACAATTACCTTTTGTCTAGTCCGTATAAAAGGATGTGAAAAAATAAAGAAGATTCTTTTTCTGTTCAGTTTCTATCATATTTGAATCTTCAACCGTTGTCGATCGAGTAAGGACAAATTGATTGATTGTCGATCGCGATGTAGAAAGCGGAATGTGCTTGCGGTTCGATCTGTGTCGATTATCTGAGTGCAAGAGATTTTTCTGCTATCTTTCCTGATACCTACGTACGCTGTCGCCGCCCGCCACGTGACTTTTATGGGAGTGACGGGAGTACATTTCTATGAGCAGTTTGCTCCCTATTTATAGATTTCGCGTATTTTCTCTTGCTCGAATGTTTAGAAATCTGTGCCAGCTAGGTTCAACGAATGCATATCGAATTCCCGCCGTTCTATGGATTTTCGCGCGTCAATCTTTCTCTCTCTCTCTCTCTCTCTCGGGTTCTGAAACCCATTACTCCAAATTTAACTTTCGTTACCGTACGTTCGCGCAGGAAGATACAAACAACAAGTGCGCTTGTGTATTTGTTTTGTTTTGTTGGAGAGCGGGAGGGGGGAGCACAAGATTGTTAAAATTTCCTCTTCAACATGTCCTTTTCACAACGTGTACGTGCAGAAATTATAGATTTCAAATTGGTCGCAATAAAAAAAAAAAAGATCTTACGCGCACGTGTATTTCTGGCTTTTACTTCGGGAAAAAGCAAAAAGAAGTTGAGAGAACCATCGCCGTGTAATCAGACTCAGCTCTCAGTAATACGCGGGTAGAAAACATGTCGTTTTCGCGTTTCACCGTTTTTGCTACGGCGTTTCTCATTTCGGCGTCAGTCTCGAAAGTCAGTCTCTCTGCCACTCCTCAAACGTCAGCTGTCCGCTTCGCTCTCGCTTCTCTCTCTTCGCGTTCTCTCAAGTCGCATCAAGTTCGAATTAACGTTGTCACCGCGGGGCGAATAATTTCGAGCGTCGTGCATAATTCAAAGCACGTGAAATTGCATGGCGCGTACCGAACGGGAGAAAAGGATGAATGAAAAAAAAAGAAAAAAAGAACAAGGAAAGAGAGAGCGAGAGAGTCTCGTCGTTATTTTGTGAAACGGAAGTTCCAAAGCAGCTAGGAAATGTTGTTTTCCTCGACGCTTTTATCTTTGCGTTTTTCAAAGGAACGGAAACGCGTTCTATTCGCGTGCAATTTTTTTGTTTTTGTTTTTTTGAATTAATGACGAGACTTACACGTTCTTATTCTTGATCGTCCGCTTTGGCAAAAACAACTTCGACGTCCGAAATTGATAAAATATGTTCTTTCGCTCCGGGAACTCTCTAAGCCTCTCTAACGACATCGTCACAGAAGATGATCTAAGCACGGAGAAGGATCGTGTTGTAATATAACGATGAGATTAAATGGGAGAAAGAAGGATGAGGATATCCTTCTGTCGGTGCGTAAATCTCCTGTCAGTGTGAATCGCGCGTTTCCGAGATGAAAAATTCGATTTGTGATACCTTGCTGCTGGATGAAATATATTTACAGATAAAAATTAATTATATATATATTATATTTTTTTACATATATAATATATATTTATTATTTGTATCAATTTATATTATTATATTAAAATATATTTTTTTATTGCTACAAATCAATTGTCCCGCGCGTTCTCTTCATCCCTCGCGGCAATTCTCACGACCGGAAGGGGGAGGAGTAACTAACAGCTTCTTCTTAATAATATAATATATCGATTCTCCAAGAGCTTAACGAGCGCGCGCGTTGCTTTTCGCACGCACGTCGTAAATCCAACAAGTGTAATTATTAAAATGAACGTTAAACAGCGATCCTATTCGAGTAATGACTTGGTTACGCTCCGCCGCGGTCTCTCTCGCGTATGTGTAAAGAATTCCCCTCGTGAGAGATGTGGTCGCGCCTATATTTATGTGTGGCAGCAGAAAGATGAAAGAGAATCTCTTCTCGGATTCTCCACAATCGTCTTTACTTCGTTAAGCGGTCGTGCGTGTTTTACACGGGAAGGAAAGCGATACGTATCGCGGGGGAAAAGTTGCATGTTTAATTTAACGGCGGATAAACCGCGCTCTCTTTTGCACGCGCAATAAGTCACCGCGCGGCCTCCCGGGACAAAGTCGAGATAAATCTTGCAAATCCTTTCTTTGCGCGTGTTACTTTTACTTTTTATTTTTTATTTTTTTTGTTTCGCGATATCGTAACTCGCGGTTTTCTTTTCGCGGACCGATCGTCTTTCGAGGGAGGATTTTTTGATTTTGCGTGTCGTAACAAAGAACACTCTGCGCGCGCAAGCGATCTTGAAGTGATCATTAAACTCGCGCGGAGTTTATTTTTAAGACGAGTAGTCGAGAAGTAGTAAGTCGCGCACCACCTTTAGAAAGTGACAGTCTCTCCCTAAAATATGCAAATATGTAATCACGACATTTTACATCGGCGTTTACCACGAGCTCGCGCTTAAATTTTGGCTTTTAAAAAAAGCAGTCGGATGTGTTATTTAAAAAATCAATATCGAGTAGAAAGGGTCCGGCGTGTTTACACAGCCATCGATCGCTTCTTCGAGATGTAACCGGCTATTACGTACCGATTGTGTGTGTGCGTGTGCGCGTCTGCGTAAAGCCGAACTATCTTATTTCGACCGCGCGATCGGCTTCTGTTAAGTTAAGTAGATAATTTTCGAGCCGAGCAATTTTTTCTTTTTTTTTTTAAATCCCTCACGCTGAATTCGAAGTCTTCTTATACGAGAAGCGGGGTGAGAGAGGCGGGACTGAGGTTTGAGCAAATTATAGCACTCGAAATAATAAGCCGGCTTACTGAATCTCAAACTCGCCTCTCTTCGACGTGTCTATTTTCGCGACGACGAAGAGATTCAGATAAACGTCTTTTTTCCCATAGGAACCAAGAGACTTTTTTTTTTTTTTTTTTTTGTACATAAAAACATGTATTATATCTTCGATATGTCTTTATACTTTTTATCGCAAGCGTTTTACCAAATATCTCTTTTATAATCTTATAATCTTTTTACTTCGCACTCGAGATTATCAAAATTTTCAGTAAATTTAGTATTTAGTATCGATATGCGCGATTGTGTGTCAAGATTTGAAACATTGATGACGTTAAGTTTTTGCGCTCTTCTCGCAAGTGTCTGTGAGAGATCGGCGATAACAGAGATACTTTTTCTGACAGTTTATTTCCTTTATTGATTCTCCTCTCTTTCCAGACTACATATACACGTCCCTTCGTGGACATTCCTTTCCACCTTCTCCGCCTTAGTGTTTCTCTCAGAGGGTTTTATGGTGTTCACATAAATTTATTTCACAGACACTTGGCATTCCTCTTTGTACCTGCGCGCGGCAATCCGAGAAGGGTTTTCTTTTCTTCTCTCTCTCTCTCTCCGTCATCCTTCTTCTCGGCTGTGAGATATCTCGCGACGGAGCTCGGCCGACACTTCATTATCCATCTTGTACACATACGTGACATGTAACTCGCGCGATGAAAACTCGGATTACTTCGCGCTCACACTTTGCGTTTCCCCCTGGGATTTAGCTCCAGGTAGAAGGAGCTGCTAGAGTGCGCGACTCGCCTTGATATTTTTTGTGTGCCGCGAAGCGCATTGTATCATCTTGTCAGACCTTTATTCGGCCTGGTTAACTCGCTCTGATCTGAGAACATGACAGATCGTTAGAGTCTAGAGAGATGAAAAACAGGTTGCGCTCCTCTCGATCTCTCTTTTCACTTCTCTCTCTTTTTTTTTCACAAAAAAAAAAGGAGTAGTACGTACAACGCCTTTTTAACCAGAAATTCTTTCTTTTGTCAGTCGACCTGAAAAGCCTTGTAAGGTCGCGTCGCATACACACGCACTCACACAAAGTGAGAGATCGCGTGTATATTGTCCCAAACGAATCAAATATCCGGACGGCGACTCTTTCATGGAGTTGGAGTCAGTCTTTTTCTTTCAAAGGAAATAGAATCCGCGCTACGGAGCGTTTATTTCAGAGAAATCTAAATCGATATCAAGAGGCACAGTAGTGCCTCGCGCCAAGTTCAGGCGCAACGAAGTGGCGCTCAATCAGCTACTCTGCGATTTATGCGACAAAGAGTGAAAGTTA
>QVNW01000272.1:0-29521 GCA_014825475.1 Pseudomyrmex flavicornis
TCTCTAAAATTTTAGAGATATGTCCTTATGCAAGAAAATTAAAAAAAAGACAAGAGGTTAAAATAAAATATCAGAATCTTCCCTTATTGCGCTGAACCATCCTGCGCTAATATCTCTAAATAATTCTGCAAAGAGGCGCGTGATGTGACGGCATTGCGTCCAAGAGAAATCAGGGAGGGAAGTTGTGTAGGTCTTGAGAGAAGGGAAAATATCAAGCCTTTAATATCTATCCCGCCATCTTTAAGCGCAACGCGTGCCGCATCGGGAAGATCTTCTTGGGCTTTATCACAAACAACCCTTAAAACAGCAAAATCGAGCCCAGACCCCGCAACAACGCCACTTTCCATATCTACGGCTAAACACCCTGTTTCTTCAAAAATCTCTTTTTTCTCTTGCGCTGTTTCAATCAAAGAAGCGGAATGATAAATAGCACCTTTTAACAGCTCTTTTTCCGCTCCTTTTTGAGAAGAAAGAAAAGAATTCAAAGCAGAATCTGTTTTAAATCGGAGAAATTCTTTCCCTTCTTTTACGAAAACCTCTTGTGCAAGAAGAATATCCCCTGCTGAAAGCGTAGGATCTAACCCGCCAGCACATCCAAAAGAAAGCAGCTTTTCAACACCTAATTTTTTGAGGCGCATCACCCCTTCTTCTGCTTTTTCTTCCTGCGCATTACTGAGCGCTATCGGCATTGAGGGGAAGAAACGCCGCAAAAGCCGCGCCTCTTCCTTCATCCCCACAAGAGCACCTATTTTACCAACATCTTTTAAGCCATCTTCTAAAGAAAGACTCATCACCTTCCTCCTAAAAACCATATTCTACACGCCCAGAATTACTGGTTTGCAAATTCCGATAACGTGAGAGTGCCATAAGGGGGAAGAATTGCTTATAGCCATGATAGCGCAAATAAAAGACTTTCGGGAAACCAACAGCATTATAAGGATCTTCATGCCATTCTCCCTTTTCATCTTGCTGAGAGGTTAAATAAGAAATCCCCCGCTTAACCGCATCACTCTCTTTTTCACCAACAGCCATCAAACCAAGAACCGCCCATGCTGTTTGGGTTGGTAAGCTTTCCTTATAGACGCCTTCAGCTGCCCCCTCATAGCTTGCACAATCTTCACCCCATCCACCATCTTCACGCTGAACAGATTTTAACCATGCTACCGCTTTTTGGATCATCGGATCCTCATAAGGCACGTGAGCTGCATTGAGCGCGCATAAAACGGACCATGTTCCATAAATATAATTGGTTCCCCAACGCCCATACCAG
Organism: Pseudomyrmex flavicornis; assembly: GCA_014825475.1. Lineage (NCBI taxonomy): Eukaryota > Metazoa > Arthropoda > Insecta > Hymenoptera > Formicidae > Pseudomyrmex > Pseudomyrmex flavicornis. Next base: position 1,271 of record QVNW01000272.1, read on the forward strand.
CTTCCTGATTTTTCTTGCTCAGCACGTAGATAAGAAAGCGCTCGCTCAATCACAGGACGATCTTCCTCATGCCCTAATTGCGCAAGAAATGAGATACAACGTGCGGACACATCTGCCGTTGGGGGGTCAAGAAGCGCGCCATGATCTGAGAAAGGAATATGATTTAACGCTTCTAAATCATTATCAATATCAAAAGCACCCCATCCGCCATTGGTACTTTGCATCCCAATAATCCATTCGCGCGCCCGCTCTAAAGCTTCACGATTTTCATGCGGATCCAAACGATGAAGGAGCATCCCCACAACAGCCGTATCATCCACATCGGGATAATAGTCATTTTCATATTGGAACGCCCAACCGCCAGGGCGCACATCCTCTTTTGTATTCACAGCCCAATCGCCACGAATATTGAGAATCTGACGCTCTCTGAGCCAATGAGCTGCTTTCTTCAGATTTGCAATTGTTTCTTCTTTTTTAACCGCATCTCTGCCAGAAGCCGCCTCCAACATGGCAAGACCAGAAAGCCCTGTATCCCAAACAGGCGACACACAAGGCTGACAGTAAATTTCATCTTCTTTATGGACAAGCAAATCTTGAAGAGACTGCCAAGCTTCAACAACACGCGGATCCTCATCAGGAACCTCTAAGCTCCGATACATCATCACAACATTCGCCATTGCGGGATAAATCGCCCCTAATCCCCCAAGACTTAAACGCTGCTCCGTAAAATCAATCGCCTTAAAAATTGCCTCTTTATGAAGTTTTTTAGGTAAAAGCGGAATAATGGGTCTTAAAACTTGATCAAGATATTTAAAAACACGTCCCCATGCAGAGCGATAAGGTCCTCTAATCCAATCTTTTACCTGTTCAGGCGGTGTGCAAAAAAGTTCTTTGACGTGAATATTATGCGGATTACATGCAAGAGGTTTCCGCGCTGCAAGCACTAAAAGAGGCGCGATTACCACACGGGACCAATAAGACATATTCCATATGGAGAAAAATGCCTTACGCGGTAAAAGCATTAATTCCACAGGCATAACAGGCACTGCCTTCCAAGGCAACTCACCATAAAGCGCAAGCTGAAAGCGGGTAAAAACATTACTTCTTTCCGCGCCGCCATTTGCTAAAATGACCTCACGCGCTCTTTTCATATGGGGTGCGTTTATATCATCCCCGATTGCTTTCAAAGCAAAATAGGCTTTTACTGTTGCTGAGAGATCAAAAGCCCCATCATGATAAAGGGGCCAGCCACCATGCGCGCCTTGAATACGCCGTAAATAAACCCCTATTTTTTGTTGTTTTTCTGGGTCTATACGATCAAGAAAATGCTCTAATAAAACATATTCTGCAGGTATCGTGGCATCAGCTTCCAACTCAAATACCCAATGCCCATCCTCTTTCTGACGTGCAGAAAGTGCCTGATGCGCATCTCTAATAGATTGATTAAGCGTTTCTTTGGTCGAATATTCACCCATATCACTCATAATAGCCTCACAAAATTCCTCTTCTTGTTACGATCATTTTTACAAAAATATGACTTTAAAAATGTCACCCCTTATAAGCGGAGCGAAACCCTAAATTATCAACAGCCACCAAGCCAGATTGCAACGCCCCCTCAATCGTTGAGGGAAGGGATGTATCGGTCCAATCACCTGCAAGGGCAAGATTTAAATAAGATGTTGCAGGACCTGGGCGGCGTTTTTCTTGCGCGTTTGTTGCTGCAAAGCTCGCTCTTTTTTCTTTAATCAACCGCGCTTTTGGCATGATCTCAGGCAGTTTCTCTTCCAAAATAGGATTAAGTGCCCTGCCAATTTCTGCCCAAATTCTTTCCAAAATCTGCTCTTGCGCCAAATCTTGATACTGATTCGCCGCACTCACCGTCACAGAAAGAATATTTTTATGCAGAAAGACCCATTCTGCCATTCCGCCAACAAGCCCAACAAAGCCTGTTTTTTGCACTATACCGCGCGGCTTAAGATCCTTCTCAAGACGATAATGCGCATTGAGAATACTCTCAAACTGATCAGGCACTCTGATTTCAGGAAGCAACTGCCCGGCGACAGGCGCAGGCACAGCAAGAATAACCTTATCATCCTTCCCTAATTCAACGCGCCCTTCTGATGTTTCAAAAGCATATATACGCCCTTTTTGACACTCCAATTTTGAAACACGCATTCCCGTTTTAACAGAGGCATGATAACGCTCCAAAAATGTCATAGCAGGCTCAACAAAGCTTTTAGAAAGCCCATTTGCCGCCATCCAAGGCGTGCATTCTTTCCCTGATTTTGCAAGAGTTCTTGTAATAATATTCCCCAATAAGCGCGCACTTGCCGTCTCAACAGGCGTATTTAAGGCAGAAATCGCAAAAGGCTTTAAAAAACGCCGTGTAAACTGCCCTTCTGGCAGATAATCAGCAACAATATCCTCTTTCCCTGCTTTCATAAGGCGGCGCAAAGCGAGCACATCACGCAAGCGCATCCCAGGAATACGGCTTTTCTCCGAGAAAAGCCAAAAAGGAATCTTACCCGCTGAAAGCTTTAAACACCAAGCTTTCTTTTCTTCCAAATCAAACCATGGAAAGATGGGCTTTTGGGGACCTTTTACCGTATGACGCGCCCCTAAAATATCTAAATAACGAAAGATAATCCCATTCGCAGAAAGAAAAAGATGATTACCATTATCTATTTCGGCATCTAAGGCGCGATCATAAAAAGAACGCGCTCTCCCCCCACAAGCAGGTCCTGCCTCATAGAGCGTGACTTTCGCCTGCGGCGCAAGCTCCACCGCTGCTGAAAGACCCGCTAATCCGCCCCCGATAATATGTACGCAGCTCACAAATTAATTCCTAATATAAGTGAGAAGAAGAATAATTTTCTTCCAAATACTGGAAATATGAATTTCTTTTTCTGGGAAACGCCAACCGCGTTTTATCAATGCTTTTAAAATAAGCTTATAAGAAGCTGCCATCATAGCGGGGGCTTTTACAGTATGAGAGGGCAATTCTGCCATAATCTCATCCGCCGCATTAAAATTATCCCACGCACGTGCTGCTAAAACATGGCAAAGATCTTCTAAACCACGATAATAGGTAATTTCCTGAGGATTTTCAGAAACAGAAAAACGGGCAAGCAATTCTTTAGGGAGATATAAACGCCCCCGCTCTGCATCTTCTGCGAGATCGCGAAGAATATTCGTTAATTGCAAAGCGCGCCCTAAATGATATGCGAGCTTCTTACCCTTTTCTTCCTCTATTCCAAAAATTCTCACAGAGAGGCGACCAACGGCAGAAGCAACCCGATCGCAATAAAGATCGAGATCTGCTTCTAAGGGCGCAATGATAGGCGTTTCACAATCCATTTCCATCCCATCAATCACGGCAATAAAATCTTCTTTTAAAAGACCAAAGCGCATAATGGCGGCACTTAATACACGATCAAGCTGATTTTGTGCTTTTCCCTCATAAAGCCCTGAAATACGTTCACGCCAAAGAGCCAGCCCTTCTTTTGGATTTTGGATATTTGTATCCCCATCGGCAATATCATCAACAAGGCGGCAAAAAGCATAAATCGCATACATCGCTTCGCGGCGTGCGGGCTCTAAAATGCTCATCCCTTTATAAAAAGAGGTTCGCGCACCGATGACAATTTCTTCAACATAACGAAGATCAGCAGGAGAGCAGACTAAACCTAATGAATCTTTCTGCATGAGAGAAACCTTTATCCTTAATTTAAATGCCTGACGATTAGCGGAAATAAAATGATTATGGGAAATTAGCGGAAATAACGCAACGCCGCAAGAAGTGATAAAAGAACATCTTTCTTTGTTAATTTAACACGTTCCGCAAGCGGATCTTGATGTATAAGACGCTCTGTTAGGCGATGACATAAATTCACAATCACTGCCGCCTCTAAACGCATCCGCCGATTTTTTACCAAAGGTAATAAAAGACGTGATTGCATATTAAGCTCTCTGACTTTTTCGAGCATACGGTCAAATACGCGGCGCAAACCAGGTGATGTTTTCTTTTCCAACAGAGCTTCTAAGCCAATATTTTCTTCTTTCATCCATTTTTGAGGAAGATAACATCTATCAAGATTTTTGAGATCATTTTGGGCATCTTGGAGATGATTCACAATTTGCAGAGCAGTACAGAGTGCGTCTGAGGGCGGAAAAGTCACCTCTTTTTCATGATGAAGCATTAATAAAAAACGCCCCACAGGATTAGCAGAATAACGGCAATAATGAAGAAGCTCTTCCCAATTCTCATAGCGATTTTTCTGCGCATCCATCGTGAAAGCAACCAGCAAATCACGCGCAACCTTAAAAGGCAGCGCGTAATCTTGCAAATTCTCACGCAATATCACGGCAGATTGCGCATCAAAACGATCTTTAGGGGCTTCTTGCTTCCCTAATAAAATATCATTTAACGCCTCTAAGCGGGCAATTTTTTCTTGTGAGGTTAAAATATCATTATCAACAACATCATCCGCCATGCGTGCAAAACGATAATAAGCATGTATCATCGGTCTTAAAGAAGGCGCGATGAGAAGCGACCCAACAGGGAAATTCTCATCTTGCTTATCCTTAACAGAAGTCACATCTTCTTTTGCCCAAGGATCGACCCATAAATCATTCTCTAAATGCATTTTAAGACCTTCTTATTTTCTTTTATATCCATGAACAAACCAAGAGACCGCATCAGAAATTGCTTCTCTTGCAGGACGCGGACGATACCCTAATTCTTCTTCCGCTTTCCGTGAAGAGAAAAACATGAGTTTTTTAGACATATCCAACATTTCGCATGTGACGCGCGGCTCCATGCCAAAACGGCTTAAAAATTCAGAAAGATGCGCAAGAGGGTAAAGCCAAGATTGTTTTAATTTAATTTTAGGCGGTTTAATCCCTGCCTCTTGGCTAATCATGGCAAAAAACTCACCCAGCATAAGATTTTCACCCCCTAAAATATATTTCTCCCCTATTCTTCCTCGCTCAAATGCTAATAAATGCCCCTCTGCAACATCATCAACATGCACAATATTCAACCCTGTCTCAACAAAAGCAGGCATTCTTTTTTCAACACAATCAAGAATCATCTGCCCTGTTGGTGTTGGCTTAATATCACGCGGACCTATCGGGGTGGAGGGATTAACGATAATTGCAGGAAGATTCTCCCCCCGCACGAGGCGCAGCACTTCCTGCTCTGCAAGATATTTTGATAATTTATACACCCCAACAATCTGAGATTGTGTCACAGGACTGGTTTCATTGGCAGGGATACCGTGTTGTGCTGTCGCTAAAGCGGCAACAGAAGAGCAATAAAGAATACGCTCAACCCCTTTTCTTTGCGCCATTTTCATCAAAGCAACCGTGCCCTCTACATTGGCTTTCATCATCTTTTCTGGGTCTGGCACCCAAAGACGATAATCCGCCGCAATATGAAAGAGATATTGCACATTCTCAAACGCTGCTTCTAAAGAGTCATATTCAGCGAGATCCCCATAAAAAAGCTCAACATCAAGATTTTCTATATTCCGCAAAAGAGAGCTCTTACGCACTAAGGCGCGCACTTTATAACCGCGCTCTAATAAAACCCGCGTAACAGCAGAACCAACAAACCCGCTCGCCCCTGTGATTAAAACCGTCTTTTGCGTCATATCTTCCCTCTTCATGTGACTTCTCATAAAGATGATTTTAGTGCATCATCATAGATAATAATATAGGCTTCTATACCATCATTCTCTAAAAACGTGATAGACTTCCTCTTTCTCTTTCTTTAAAACTCTTTAAAAGAATGTAAATATATTGCGTATCTTACTGTCCCTCATATCTTATAAGGATGCTTATAGGAAGCTCTTCCCTCTATAATTTCACAGAACATACAGAATATTCTCAATAATATAGGCCCTTCCCCTTGAAAAAATATCTCCCCTTTATCCTCGGTGTTATTGGCACTCTTATTTTCTGCTTTATCACGCTTAAAACAGGCATTACCCCGACCCTACACTCATTACATGAAGTTGGCTTTAAAGGCTTTATACTCCTTATTTTGGGGCAGTTTCTTCTTAATCTTCTCTTAAGCCTCTCATGGAAAGTAACCGTTCCTAATATTTCCTTTTTACGCCTAATTTTAGCGCGCTTCATTCGTGATGCCGCAGCCTCTTGCCTTCCTTTCTCACAATTAGGGGGAATGGTTATCGGGATACGTGCGACCATTATCGGCAAAGAAGAGAATAACACAGCAACATCGCATAAAAATTCTTCTTCTCAGAATGAGAAAATTTTCAATATTCCTTTTGGAATTGCTGCAAATATTGTTGATATTACAACAGAAATCATAGGGCAAATCGCCTTTATTACCCTTTCTATCCTCTATCTTACCCAAACCCATTATGCGGGGCCATATATATGGCCTTTAGCGATTGGTATAGCTATTCTCTCAATCGCTATTGCTGCTTTTATTTGGACGCAACAAAAAAGCGGGCTCATCCTCCAAAAAATTTCTTTTTTATTTTCTCAGTATCTCTCCTCTCAAATTAAAGAACATTTTAAAGCCCAAACAGAGCATTTCCAAAATAGTTTTACGATAATTTGGAGTAAACCTCTTAATATTGCTTTAGGGGCTTTTCTCCATCTCATCTCTTGGAGTAGCGGTGCGGTCTTAACATGTTTTTCTCTTCATCTGCTCCATAATGACCTTTCTTTCCTCAATATCTTTGCGCTAGAAGGTCTTGTTTGTGGCATTCTTTCTGCAGGATTCTTTATTCCTGGGGGAATTGGTGTGCAAGAAGGTGCCTATATTGCTATTGGCTTAATCTTCGGCATTCCTAAAGAGATTTCCCTATGCCTCTCTCTTTTAAGGCGTGGGCGTGATATTGTTATTGGCGTGCCAACGCTTCTTCTCTGGCAATTTTGTGAGTTTTATTTTGTGAAGAAAAAAGCCCAAAATGCTCAAGAGAACATAATATCAGAATAATATCATATTCATCCATTATTCCCATTCTCCCTTCTCAAAATTAAGCTCAAGACACAAAAGAACCCCTCCTTAAAATATTTAAGGAGGGGTTCTTTCTCTCTCAATCCTCGTAAAGAAGACTTAAAAGATCCGCTTTATTAGACTTTCACAACACGAAGTGTGTTTGTGCTGCCTGAATGACCATGAGGCAAGCCAGCGAGAAGAACGATATGATCGCCTTCTTTCGCAAAACCTGCTTCTTTTGTAAGGTCAGCAGCTGGCTGAGCGAGATCTTCAATATTATGCGCCGTTTCAACACGTGCAACAACTTTAGGGAAGACCCCCCAAGCCACACAAAGACGGCGTGCTGTTGTTTCATTTGTTAATGCAACAACAGGATTATGAGGACGTTCACGTGAAACACAAAGCGCACCATGACCACTCTTTGAGTGAACAGCTAAAGCCGCAGCCTTGAGTGTATGACCAACATCCCATGCAGCTTGTGCAAGCGCGCCTTGAATGGTCTTCTCAGGAGCTGGACGCAGACGATCCATCCGTAAACGCCATTCTGGATCTTGCTCAACACGAGACACGATGCGTGCCATTGTTTCAACAGCGATTTCTGGGTAGCTCCCTGCGGCACTTTCTGCAGAAAGCATCACAGCATCAGCCCCATCATAAACTGCATTCGCAACGTCAGAAACTTCAGCGCGTGTTGGTGCTGGGCTTTCAATCATGCTTTCAAGCATTTGTGTTGCAACAATCACAGGGCGGCATTGGCGGCGTGCCTCTGCAATAGCACGTTTTTGTGTGACAGGCACTTCCTCAGCTGGGAGCTCAACGCCCAAATCACCACGTGCAACCATAAGCGCATCAGAAAGACGAATAACTTCCTCAAGGCAATCAACAGCTTGTGGCTTTTCAAGCTTTGTCACAATCCAAGCTTGCCCTTTAGCGATTTCGCGTGCTTCTTTAACATCTTCTGGCTTTTGCACAAAAGAAAGCGCAACCAAATCAACACCAAGAGAAAGAGCGTAATCGAAATCTTTACGATCTTTTTCTGTCAAAGCTGGGATTGGCAGAATAACATCAGGAACATTCACGCCCTTACGTTCTGAAAGCTTACCACTTACAAGAACTTCTGTCTCTAACGCACCTTCTTCTTTTGCTGTAACGCGAAGAGCAAGCTTCCCATCATCTAAAAGAAGGCGATGCCCAACACCAACAGCCTTAATAATTTCAGGATGTGGAAGGCAAACGCGCTGCTCATTCCCTGGTGTTTTATCTAAATCAAGGCGAAAATTCTGACCTTTCTTGAGCATAATAGGACCATTTGCAAAAACCCCAACGCGGAGCTTAGGACCTTGCAAATCGGCTAAAATAGCAAGTGGACGCCCAAGAGCTTTTTCTGCATCACGAATAGCCTTATGACGTGCCGCATGTTCCTCGTGTGAACCGTGAGAGAAATTCAAACGGAATACATTTACACCTGCTTTTGCAAGAGTAAGAATCATCTCTGGAGTAGATGATGCAGGTCCGATTGTCGCAACAATACGCGTACGGCGATGATGAATAGTGGCAGTCATAATATTCCTCAATTTTTCATCTCAGTCAGGCTGAATGATCTCACCGGGTTGCACCCCCCATAACGCACGGCGTTCAAGCCACCCGTCATAGCCCCTGACTGTCACATGACACCAAGTTGATCCTTCAGGACATGCTTTAATCACACCAACAGTGCCAGGTTTTAAAACCGCAACAACATTATGGTTGGATAAAACAGAACTCATCAACAAAGCATCATGCTGAAAATTACCCTGCAATTTCTTAGAGGAGATATATCCTATAATTTGCGAATCTGCATGAGTAATTGGTGTCGATTGAGCCCCCTCTTTTAATGGGAGAGATGCCTCATTTTGGCTTGTCCCTCCATTTTCAAGAGAAGAATCACCAAGCACAACAAAATCACGTGTTCCACGTAATGTGACTTGATGAACCCAACCTTTCTGCCCTTCGGAATCTTCGATAAGACGCCAAACAGCAAATTCTCTTTCAATTTTTACCGGCAAACCACGCCGATAATAGACCCAATCAATTGGGTAACGCTCTCCAGGACCACGGCGCATATAGACCCGATCCGCCCGAAGAGACGCAAAACGCGGTAAGGGCAAACCTGTCTCCGTGCCCTTACTCACATCTGAATTTTGTTGTGCGGGTAAAACAATCCCGCTATCGGCAACCACAGCACTAGGCGCAGCCGCAGCCCCTATATTTTGGACTGCCGCTTGTTGTGTCTGTGTCACCCCTCCTGAAGATGGCGCTGGAAGCGGCTTTTTCTCCACAGAACTGGACGCCGTCCCCGCAGCATCGGGCTGAGAGGAAGAAGACTTCACATTCTTCTTATGAGAAGAAGCATTTTTATGGGAGGTCGCTTTTTGATCCTCTCCCTTTCCACCCTCTTTATGAGCATGGTGGTGATGGTGATGATGAGGAGGTTTTTCACGCGCGTCAGATTGCGCCCAAACAGGCGACACCAAAAACACCATTCCGCTTCCTACCATCAAGAGTTTGGAAGCGAAAGGCTTAAAGGGGCTGACCCAAAAAGAAATAATCTCTCTCATAAACAATATCCCTGCCAAGCCTTTTCAATTTGGGCAAGAGAGCAAAAGCTCTTTAAGATTAAAAAAAAACTCATAAAAAACGAGACCCCTTGATAAACTAGGAAAAATGACAAAACCAGTAAAAGGATTGTGACAAACTTGACTAATTTAGTCGTATTTAAAGCCATTCTCTTTTTTGTGCTATATCCCCGCATCATATTCTTAAAATTTCTTGAAATTTATAAAAAATATTTCTTTCAACAAATAGCGTAAGAGAATTTTATGAATAATCATAAACCTAAATCATATTATTCTAAATATTCCTTCACAGGAATTCATTCTTTTTTAAAGAAAGATATTCTCTCCTTTAAACATCCTTGAAAGATATTTTTTTTAATATATCATTCATTCTATCTTCTATATTATAAAGGAAAGAATATGAGTGAAGAACATAATGAAATTAACAAACAAAGCCCTGAATATGTCATGAAAATACTTAAAGAAAAATTACGCGCTATGATTCTCGAAGCACAAGCAAAAGAAAAGCCAGAAGAGGCTCCACCACCCCCTAAAACTTAATATGAAACTTAAAACATATAAAGGGACTCACTAAACAGGGTAATTCTTGAATATTATTCCCTGCCCCTTATCGTACAAAATATCACTCAATAGTGAGTACGCATCTACACAAAATAATAATTTTTCTCTACCATTTTTCATGATACTACTTTATGATGGATAAAGATTTTTCATATGAAAGGAAAAAAACTGTAGAATAGAGCGTGTTTCCTCTATTCCAAAAGAGGCAATTTTATGGCATATAGTCAAATTATTGTTTATCTTTAACATATTATTGTGACGAGACACATATAATCACTTTAATGAAAGTGACATTAGGAATTATATGAAGGTAGGGGAAGAAGACCATGGAACTCACTGAGATTGTTGCAGTAAACCCTCAGGCAAAAGCATATTTTGATGAGAAAGGCTGCAATACCCTTCAAGATGCCTTTAATATTGCCAATATTCTCCATACAGACTGTAATGTGTGGGAAGCGTCTCACGCTTATAAAATTGCTTATGATCTTCATTCCAAATCTCCAACAGAATATCCGCTTGCACAATCTCTTTTACAAGCAAGCCTTCTTTGTCTGCTGAAATCTGGCTGGAATGTTCCCGAAGGAGATCTCGAGAAACTCAGGCAGTTAAATACACCTTTCGCCAATTATATTGAAGGGATCGAGCTTTCATGGCGTAAAGATGATAATCTTGCAGCCCTCAAAAAAATTGATAATGCTTTTGAAGAATTCCATACGGGAGAAGAAATTGATTCTCTCTTTTTAGAAATTTTCCTCAAAGCAACGCCAGATCTCCTCACGCGTGATAATCCTATTACACGCTCAACTATTCCTAATAATCTCTTTCTCTATTGGGATAAAATAAATCCACCTGATGAAATTGCACAAAATATCCGCTATCATCAGGAATTAAAGCAATTTAACCTCACTGTCTTTAACCAAGAAATGGCAGCGGAATGGCTCTATCAACATTATGGCACAGAAGCACGCCGCTTTTTCCTTGAGGCGCGCCACCCTGCCGAAGCTGCTGACTTCCTCCGCGTGCATGTAATTCAACTTCTTGGCGGTTGGTGGTTAGATGCGGATATCCGCCTTAATTCCGAGACGATTTTTGACTTTATGCATCATAATCCTGCGGATACGATTTTCTTCCTAACAAAGAGTCATGTGGTTCATAATGATTTCTTTGCTTCACGCCCAAATTCTGCCATTTTAAGCGATTGTCTCCTTTCTCTTTATCGCAATAGCTATATTCATAAAGGGCTTTTCATCGCCTATAAGACGGGTCCTGGTATTTTTAACCGTGCAATTAATCGCGTGGCGCGCCGTGCTCTTCACGGAATTAAGCCAACAGAAAATATTAAAATTTTCCACCAGGAGCATTTTAATACGCTTATCCAAGAATTTGATACGCCTTATAAACATCAACTTCCTTCTTGGTACACCTCTTAAAAGATTCCTCTATGCGCGATAATGCGAACCCGCTCGTAAAGCCCATTTTAAAATGGGCAGGGGGAAAGAGGCAGCTTCTTCCAGAAATCAAGAAGCATCTCCCACCTCTCTCAGAAATTAAAACCTATTATGAGCCTTTTATCGGAGGCGGTGCTTTACTTTTTGCGCTTCAACCTAAAAAATCTTTCATTAATGATACAAATGATGAGCTTATTAATCTCTATAAGGTGATAAAAGATGCGCCTGATGAGCTGATAGAAGATCTTAAAAAACATAAAAATGAAAAAAACTATTTTCTTGAGATGAGAGCCTTAGATAGAGATAAAGAAGCCTACGGGCAAGTTTCAAAAATAGAGCGCGCTTCTCGTATTATTTATCTCAATAGAACCTGTTTTAATGGGCTTTTTCGGGTTAATCGTGCGGGGGAATTTAACACGCCTTTTGGCAATTATAAAAAGCCCAATATTGTTGATGAGGTGACGATCAAAGCTCTTCATTATTATTTTCAAAAAGCAGATATAGAATTTTCTTGCGGCGATTTTGAAAATCTCTTTAAAAAGCGTCTTACGAAAGGCAGCTTTATTTATTTAGACCCACCTTATGACCCTGTCTCAAACTCTGCCAGCTTTACTGGCTATAGCCAAGGGGGCTTTAAGAGAGAAGATCAAGAAAGACTTAAAGAAGTTTGCGATCGCCTCCATGCAAAGGGCACGAAATTCCTTCTTTCCAATAGCGCAACTGATTTTATTAAAGAGCTCTATAAGGACTATCACCTTACCACCATCCGCGCTAAACGCATTATCGGCGCAAATGCAGACCTGCGCGAAGATATTGATGAGGTCTTAGTGAGGAATTATGAGTAAAATAGAAAGTAACACAAAAAACGATATCGCTTGGGAGAAACTATTTGAGCAGCTCGGTATTTTAAACCAGACTAAAAATGGTAAGCCTTTCCTATAAAAGCTGAGACAATAAAAAAGTTAGAGAGCCTCGGCTTATGACTAAATTTGATCATAAGAAGGATTTACCAAAAATTTTTAGAGATAATGGACTTTCTATACTTCCTATAACACGTGGTAGTTATGTCATAGGTAAATTTAAGAACTATCACAAGATAGAGCAGGATGAAGAGAATTTAGAAAAAAAATACTTCTCTTTTCCTCAACATATAAAATCTATTGATTTTAATAACATAACAGGCGAAGCACAGGCTATACAATGCGCTGCCCTTTGTGGAATTATAAAAGACTTCATTGACGAACCCAACAACTCTATCTTTCCAACAGTGTCTGGACGTATGGGAACAGGAGATTTTACGTTCTGGATTGAGACAACAACAGGAAATACTATAGATCTCCGTATAGAAAATGCTCAAATTGAAATAGATGCAGGATTTGAAACAGAAGATTCTCTTATCTTAATAGAGGCAAAGAATCACCTATCTGATGATTTTATTATAAGACAGCTCTATTATCCCTATAGAGTATTTTACGATAAAATTGGTCAATATAGAAATATCAGACCAGTTTTTATGACATATTCTAATAATATTTTCACATTACGTGAATATGAATTTGAAGATCCATTATATTATAATTCCCTTCACCTAAAGAACAAAAAACAATATCTTCTCGCAGAAGATAAGCATATAGCTCTAGAAGATCTCATAGAAGCACAACGTCATATCTCTCCATCTGAGATTAAAGATCATATTCCTTTCCCTCAGGCGGATAATTTTGAACGCGTTATCAGTCTTTGTGAAATATTGAGCCATCACTCCATAAGTAAGGAAGAAATCACTCAAGAATATGACTTTGTACCGAGACAAAGTGATTACTATACCAATGCTGCGCTCTATTTGGGTCTCATAGAGAAAAACAGAAACGTCTATTTCCTTTCTCCTTTAGGAAAAAACATTCTTATAAAGAGAGACAGCTTTCCTTTGCACAACTTATTCTGAAAGATCCTATCTTTAGAGAAACATTTGATCTTACATTAAAGAGAGGAGGAAATCCTCCCAGCAGAGAAGAAACAATACATATTCTAAGAAAATCTTTACAAGAATCAAATGCGACAATTTCTAGACGTGCGCAAACCGTTAGATCTTGGATAAATTGGATTTTCAATCTTATAAGACATGAATAAGTTTAAATTAAAATTTTAGGTTCATCATAATCATCATCGAAAAAACAAGATATTTCATTATAGGGAATAGGATAAGGTGCGCTATCTAATTCATCTTTATTTATTATTTTTGAACACTCTAAATATTTATCTATAATATTCTTGTTAAGCCAATCATTCTTCCATAAATTTACCTTCTCACCTCTTACAATTTTACAAATTTTTCCTTCTTTATCACTCATGTATTTATCTGTATCCCTCTTTATCATTCCCCGTTGTAACCATATTTGTAGATATTCATTATTGGGAATCTGAGTCGTCTTTTTTATAATTTTATCCCATAATTTATGAGAGATTTCCTCATCCTCTTTATCTAGAAGATATGTTAAAATTGCTATAATAACAGGGTAAGTATTAGGTGAAATCATTGCTATATCTATTAAAAGAGCAGCTGAACTCTCTTTATTTTCAAAATTCAATCTAGACTTCTCTATCTTTTGATATAATTTTACAAGAATTTTTTTAAGAGAACCACTATTAGGATAGTCCAAACCAAAAGCATGAATTTTATAAAGAATTTTATGTAAATTACTTTTATATAATTTCCCCATATAGTCTACATTACGCTCTAAAGCTGCAGCCTTATCCACTTTTAAAGAACCATGAACGATATTATTTTCGAAACGTGTTTTAGCGGTATTTAATCTCATTCCCACCTCAAAAAGAGCTTCACTAACAATCTTCAATATTTCTTCTGCCCTTATCTGACTATTCGAAAAAATACGGTAATCATCTCTATAGCGTAAAATATGAAAATCTGAATCTTGATCGTTTTTTTCTAAATTTAATTTCTCAATAATTATCTGATCAACATAAGCAAGAACCAGCTCTCCTATAAAATCCATCAAAACAGAACCTTGCGGAATACCATTTGTTTGTCCAGAACATGTATTTCGAATGATACGATCTATCTGATTACCTAAAAGGTTATTACTTCTATCCTCCTTCGCCTTATCACGCTCATGAAGTGCCCATGGAATAGAATGGGTATAAAGAGAACCATAGCAATCTGTAATATCACTCTGTAAAAAACAGCTATATTCTAATGATAATTCAAGAGAACGTAATTCAAACTCCCGCCACCAATTTGTAATTTGTGATCCTTTTTCTGTTCCTTTGTCATTATCTTCTTTTATAATCGGCAAAGAACAACATCTTATAAATTTTTCATTCTTTTTAAAGTCTTCAAAACGCTTGAGAAGAATTTGCCAATTATTTTCTTTTGTTATTAAATCAACTAACGCAACATATATAATGGGATGAATAATTTCCAACTTACGCCATGCAAGCTTTCCATCTTTATTCGTTATAAGGCTATAATTAACGCCATCAAGATCCTGAACCTGCACCTCATTATTCTTTTTACCTTTCTGAATCTTCTCAATCGCATCTTTAGGAAGATTGTTATTTATATGTTTAAGTAATTCTGAAAAATTAATATAGCTAGGAAACTCTATAGTACAATAACGGCTGCTTTCTAAAAAGAAATCTTTTGCTGCTTCTGCATCTAACTCTAAAATATTTTTTACCATATGCTTCTCCCTATAGACTCTCTTATAAAAATCACCTCGCTTTTATGATATTTCATAATCTTAATAAAGATAAAATGGGGCTATTTCCACTCTTCCACTCTTCCACTCTTCCACTCTCTTTTAGAGCTTCTATAAAAATTATTGATAAATATGGCACTTTTAAAGAGTTTTATTTATCAATAATGATCTCATTAAACCCCTTTATAAAGACTATCATCTCACCACTATCCGCGCACTCCGAATAATATTTTAACACAGAATATACAATTACTATCTGATTCCAATGAAGATAGTAATGAAGCAATAGAGTTCTTAAGACAATCACTACGAGGTCAGGTAAGAGAAAGGAGAAAAATAGCGTGTTATTTAGCACAAGAGCTTTACGGCAGAGTCTTTCCCTCATTTCAACAAGAGGCATCCAATCAAAAAATTGATTTTATCATTCCTATGCCCGCTTCAACCGCTCGTCCATCTCAACCTGTAGAGCTTATCGCCCAAGAGCTGAGCCTAAAAAGTGGAATTCCAGTTATTCAAAATCTTCTCCTAAAATCACTTTGCCTACCTGCAAAAAACATAAACCGAGAAGAAAAAGAAGATTTGTTAAGAAACTCATTCTCTCTTAATCCTGAATTTCGAAGAGATTCCCTCTCTAATGTGAATATCCTCCTTCTTGATGACGTCTATGATACAGGTGCAACAATGAATGTCGCTTGTGAGACACTAAAAAGATGCAACAATATTAAGAATATCTATGTTGCTACGCTTACCTACACACAAAAGTGGTAAGAAATGATAACAAAAACTGTTTTTATCTCTGGTTCTAGACATCTCTCGCATCTCAATCTTGAGGTCAAGAGACGTCTTGAAAGGATTATCTCACAAAAATTCAAAATCATTATTGGCGATGCAAATGGGATTGATAAAGCTGTTCAGAAATTCTTACATACTCAATCTTATCCAAATGTCGAAATCTATTATACGGGCTTACAACCAAGAAATAATATAGCTGTCTGGTCATCTAAACGACTAAATACAAGAAAATATCCAACTCTTCATGATTTTATAGAGAGAGATAAAAAACTAGCTCAGGACTGTGATTATGGTTTTATGATTTGGGATTGTAAAAGTCATGGAACATTGAGAAATGCCTATATGCTGACATTTCTGGAAAAACCATTTCTTATTTTTATCAATCCATATAAAGAATTTATAAGAATTACACCATCCAACCAATCCACAATCATTGACTTTATGAAAGATCAACTCATCTGTAAAATGCCAGAGGAAGAAAGAGACTACGCATTAGAAATGCTCCAAGAAACACAAAGAAAAGAACACCAACCAACCTTTCTTTAGAACAGATTCTCTCTTAAGGAAGAATAAACAGCCAGAATATTTCATTCCCTAAAGCGCGTCATTTTTCTCTCTCTTACAATCCTCTCTTCACAGAATTTAACTTATAGACAGTAAAAATACCCTAAATTTTTATAATAATTATTGAAAGGGGTAATTTCTTGATACCCCCTCCTTTCAAAAAATCTGTCTGGTAGCACAATCCTTGCGATACGCGCACTCCTATAACTGGATAATCTTCTTCCCTTCCTCGTGTTTTACTTTAGCTTTTATTTTATTCTCTAAGGAGTTAATAAAACGAATTAATGACGCAATATAATTAAAAATCAACAAGCTTTCCTCATAATTCAGTAATGGGTTATCATGGGCAAAACTCTTATTGTTACGCACTTCATTAAATTTATCCAGCACTGAAATACTCGTCTTTAGGATGAACTCAGTCATTTTCGACTCAATATGACCAGCTTCCCTCAGTGCCTTAACATACTCTCCAAAAACACTATGCAATGGCTTATCACGGGTGACATCAATGCCATAGGATTTACATCTCTCTTTGATGAATTTCATAAGGAAAATATGCAACCTATCCAGCCCTTCCTGAAATTTTTGCTTCTCAATGAGATCACGGATCTCCTCTGCTAGTAATTTAAAATCTGATGAATCAGAAGTAACTTTGAACAAATCCTGTTCAACTACTGCTTGATTACCCATGAGACGCCGAGCAATCTTTCGCCCCTCTTCAATCAGAGGGTTACTCTCTTCAAGCCACTTCTCCTGAAGACCAACATCAATCAAACCATTCATCACACGACCAACCGTAGGGTTATCATCTAACTCCCAAAACATACGCATCCGCTTGGCTTTGGAATTTCCATTTTTTAGATATTTAGATGCCGTAATGTCCACTTTATGCGCAATGAAGAAGTCGCGATATGTTTGGTCT
Source organism: Pseudomyrmex flavicornis (assembly GCA_014825475.1). NCBI lineage: Eukaryota > Metazoa > Arthropoda > Insecta > Hymenoptera > Formicidae > Pseudomyrmex > Pseudomyrmex flavicornis. Next base: position 18,865 of record QVNW01000272.1, read on the forward strand.
GTAAAATCCAAAACATAACCTCGCTCCATACCCAACAACTTCTTCAAGAGAAGAATAATCAAAGCCATTCATATCCGCCATAATATCCCCCTACACCACCATCTACGCACTATTGCATAAATATCTATCATCATAATATATAATTGCAATTATAACGCTTCTCAAAAGCTCTTAAGTGCCAAGATTTATAATTAAGTCCCCCTCTCTTTCAGCCGCCCTTACGCCTTAGCCCCGCATAAACGCTGTAATTCTTTATATCTATAATCTTTTTCTAATTCTGGAATTTTTTCTTTTATATTATGTAAATTCTTTTTAATACTATTAAATATTGTACTTATTATAATCTCAGTATAACTATTTCTTAAATTCTTGCCATCTCCAATAATAACATATAATAAATACAATATCTCTTGAGGGAATTTTTGAGAGAGTTCATCGATTTTATGAAGAATATTGAATATATCAGTACTGTCATCTAACCAATCTCCTATGAGCTCTAAAGCCTCAGAAAAACCATCTCCTGAATAAACAGTGATTATAAGTAAATTATCGAGCAAGCTTCGCCCCGTATAAAAGGGTCTTTCCTTTTTCAGCCCTATTAAATATCTATTCGATTTTGGAACAATTTCTTTCCAAAATGGTTCTATATGTTTTTTCCAAGAAAAATTCTGCTCTTTTTCTGCAGAATCTGCAATAAACTCAAAAACATAACGCCAATCCTTTATTGGCAAAGAATGTAAAATTTGACGGCATTCCTCAATTTTATAGTTCAATTGTATCTTTTTTTCTCCACCCAATAAACTAAATATAATACGAATAATAATGTTAATATATTCCTTTTTATATTTACATATTTCTACAATAAAAAATGGTACATCACTTTTTTCTTTAAATTTTTCTGAAATAAAATCCAAATATTCTGAAAGTTTTAAAAAATCTTCTCTATATTTATTTAAAAAATCTATATTAATAGTATAAATGAAACCTTGACCATATTTTAGATTTTCAAATGGAATCTCAGTACGCGCTAAAGAAATAAATTTTGTCCAAGTTTCTAATATTTTATCTAATTTTTTGGAATCTGCTTCGGGTTTTTCGTCAAAAATAAGTAAATCACTCTCTATCTCCTTACTCATACTATTTTACTCCTAAAGATATATAACAATTAAATTCTTCACGCTGGTCGTCATATAGCTGCCAAGAATGATTTTCTTTTGAAAGCTTCTCTAAGAATTTCTTAGATTCCTCACCTAGCTCTAAACCAGAGAATTCTAATTTTTTTTAAACGAAACCAGATTTCATTTTCCTCTTTTCCATCCAAGATCATTTTTTCTAGTGTTTCTTGTATCTCTCCTGATAGATTCTTTCCTTGATGGGTTAAGAGCCTCATAATTTCTCGCCTATATTCGATATACGCCCCCTCTTTCGCCCAAAGATAAGCGGCATCATTCTCTAAAATCCACTCACCCCATAAAGAAGACTCAATCGCACCTTGAGATGCTGCAAAAAGTGCTAATCTTTTAAAAATAATATCAGGCTTTCCCCACCATTTTTGTGCAACTCTACCCGCTTCTTCTTTATTATGTTGATATAATGCACCCCAAGAATATCGTAACAATACAATACACATACCCCAGGCATTATGTATACTGGGGGAAGCAAACAAACCATACTCTTTATGAATATCACATATATTCTTATTATAGTCTTCAATAGAAGAGACTGTTTTGAAACTAGACTCTACATCAAAACCACGTTCTTTTAAAAGGTAATATAGTTTCAATACATCTTCCAAAAGCTTCTCAAAAAAATCTAAAGGAATTCTATTATCATAGATATTCCATTTATTATGAGAATAAAGGATAATAGAACATTGAATAATAGTACCTTCTTCATTTAAAGAAACTTTAACTTTAGGCTCTAAAAGAGAATATAATTCTTCTCTTAAAAGAGATGTTAATATTCCATTCCCTTCTTTAAATCTTTCATACCAACGCCCTACTTTTAAACATCCCTCTAAGTCCATATTTTCCTTATAAATCTTACCTAAAAAATATAATCTCCATAAAGTAAGCATTTGTTGGTCTTTTGTTTCTTTAGGCTTTTCTAATGCATCTGCCAGTTCCTTTATCTTAGCCATATTTTCATCAAGTGATGAAGCTCTCGAAGATCCTGAGAATATCAACCTATTCAATTCTTCTTTTTTCTTAGCAGAAGAATCATCTTGTTCTAATGCGTATAATTGATCCAATAGCTTACTCTCTATTCCATACAATAAAAAACCACCAAACTTCTCTGCTTCTAAAATCATATGAAATAATTTTATATTCTCCACATGACGGACAAAATAATAGCTTATATGCTCTACAATTTTATCCTCCTCAACACGTCCAGCCCCAATAAAAATATTAGACCAACCTTTCCTTCCAAAAAGAAGATGCAGATACTGCTTTATCTCAGGATCTTTTCTAAACTCTTCACCCCATTCAAAGGGAGGAGGTTGGACTAACTCAGAAAATACTTTAAAGACCTCACCTGATTTATCCATCAGAGCCCATAAAATCTGTCCTTTAAGATGCTTTTCAATCTCCTCAGGCTTTTTGTGACAATGTTTTTGGATAAGCTCTTTCTTTCCCTCTAAGCCCTTTTCATAAAATTCGCCCCAATCCTGTAATGTCTGATGTAAATAATCATGGTCTTTAGATGAATCATATAAAATAGGGGTGACGCCTCTCCCATCCCATTGATATTTTTTCTCTTCTTTATCTTTCTCATCCTTATAATCTGTAAAAATCCAAGGTTTTTTAGAAGAGTCACTCCCTTGATCTGCCGCTAAAGCATCCACAATATAGCGCATAATCGGGTCGCTGAGACTATATCCCACAAAACATACATGATAATTTCGAAATAAATCCCTGATGAAAGGGATAGCCCATCCCTCCCAAAGATAGACTAAGCCAAAATCCCCACTTGTGATCACAAGGCGGTTCAATGCTTCTTTATCCTCATCATTTTTATCATTTTGAGGAAGAACACCATGTAAAAAGACGAGCCCATTCCATTTTTCATTTGTTGCACGTGGTAAAGTCGGGGCACTATGTTCTCTAAATTCTTGCTCCAACGCCTGAGACGCCTCATGAAAAAGACGATCAAAATTTGTAGTGACTAAATCTAAGCACTCCATTCGAAGAGCCAAGCTTTAATAAGGCTTTATGTGTTTCTAATTTCTTCTCTGTTTTTCTTAATATTTTAAAAATAGCCCTACGCATGGGCGAGACGATACCAGAAAATTTTGGATTATGAGGATAGCGTTTTTCTAATAAATTAAGCGTTACATCATAATTACCGCCATTAAACGCACTCTCTTCTTCTTTTTCATCACTATAGCGCGTATATCATTCTTTATAAATATCCTTCACAAGGTCTTTAAAGCCTAGCAAGCCAGCAGGATAAGAAACCCCAGCGCCGCAGAAGAAAATCAGCTTTCCTCTTCATGTGCTTTAAGCAAGTCAGAAGGAAGTTCAGGACCATTCTCAATAAATCTCATCTTTCCCTCATCTCTCTAAAATAATATCACCCCGCTTTTTACAGCGAGGTGATATCTTAACAAAGAAATAAGAGAGACGCTATTAACTTATTCCCATTCAATCGTTCCAGGGGGTTTAGACGTAATATCATAGGTCACACGATTAATCCCGCGTACTTCATTGACAATCCGCCCAGCGACACGATTTAAGAATTCAAAGCTAAAAGGATAGACTTCTGCTGTCATGCCATCTGTGCTGGTGACAGCACGAAGCGCGCAAGCTTGGTCATAAGTACGCCCATCCCCCATGACGCCAACTGTTCTTACAGGGAGCAGCACAGCAAAAGCCTGCCAAATCTCATTATAAAGCCCCGCTTTGCGAATTTCTTCCAAATAAATCGCATCGACTTTCCGCAAAAGATCGAGCTTTTCACGTGTAATATCGCCAGGAATACGAATAGCCAAACCAGGCCCTGGGAAAGGATGACGCGCAACAATATGTTCAGGCACCCCAATTTCACGCCCTAAAGCCCGCACCTCATCTTTAAAAAGCTCGCGTAAAGGCTCAACCAGCGCCATATTCATACGTTCTGGCAAGCCCCCTACATTATGATGTGATTTAATGGTAACAGAAGGTCCCCCATTGAAGCTGACACTCTCAATCACATCAGGATAAAGCGTGCCTTGTGCAAGGAATTGCGCGCCACCAATTTTAGCCGCCTCTTGCTCAAATACTTCAATAAAAAGACGCCCGATAATTTTGCGCTTTGTTTCTGGGTCTTTAACCCCTGCAAGTTCCCCTAAAAACAGGTCAGACGCATCACGATGAATAAGTTTAATATTAAACCCATCACGGAATGTTTTAACCACTTCTTCTGCTTCACCTGCCCGCAAAATTCCGGGATCAACAAAAATACAGGTGAGCTGATCGCCAATCGCATCATGAATTAATTTTGCCGCAACAGAACTATCCACCCCGCCTGAAAGACCGCAAATAACCTTCCCATCGCCAACTTGTGCACGAATGCGCTCAATTTCCAAATCACGGAAACCCGCCATCGTCCAGCCGCCTTTGCAGCCTGCAACATCATGGGTAAAATTGCGAATCAAAGCAGAACCATGCGGCGTATGCACAACTTCAGGATGAAATTGCACCCCATAGAAGCGGCGTTTTTCATCAGCAATAATCGCAAAAGGCGCGCCTTCAGAATAAGCGACCGCCTTAAACCCTTCTGGGAGTGCTGTGACGCGATCGCCGTGGCTCATCCAAACTTGTTCGCGATGACCTTGCGCCCATAAACCATGGAAAAGCGCGCATTCTTCAGCAACATCAATATAAGCACGCCCGAATTCGCGATGTTCATGGGTTTCAACCTTACCGCCTAAACTATGGCACATCACTTGCTGACCATAGCAAATACCCAAAACAGGAATATTGAGCTCATGAAACACACAATCAGGCACTGAAGGCGCGTTTTCATCATGCACACTTGCGGGGCTCCCTGAAAGAATAATCCCACGCGGATTAAAGCTTTTAATACGCGCACTCTCAACAGTAAAAGGCCAGATTTCGCAATAAACACCGCTCTCCCGCACGCGCCGCGCAATAAGCTGGGTCACTTGGCTTCCAAAATCAAGGATAAGAATACGCTCTTCATGAAGAGTCGCATCAAGATTTTGAAGTGAATTTGGATTTTTTTGCATCAAGAGTCTCGCCCACCTGTAAAATATAGAATAAATTCTTAATATCCTCTTTCTTCTATAAGGTGCTAATGCCATAACGTCATCCTTATATACATTAAAATTGAGAAAAACTTATGCGCATTTTTTTAATTTTTCGTAATTTTCTACCAATTTTTGCTTTTATTTTTCTTGCAAATTGTGGTGCTGAAACCGCCTCAAATGACCCATATGGGCTTTGGAAAGGGCGTCTCATCACAGATCAGGGTCGCTGCCCGACCGCGAATCTCTCTCTTTTACAGATTCGCAACAAAGATATTGTCTTTACACCAGGCAATGGCTCAAAGGTTCTTCATGGGACATTAAATACACATCTTAAAACCCCACATTATCATGCTGAACTTACAGATATTGGCATGAATAAAACAAAATATCGCATGGTTTTTGATGGCTATCCTGTGAATCTCAAGATTGGTGGGCTCTATAAATCCCCCGAATGCCATGCCCATATCACCCTCACAAGAAGAGATAGCTCTTTTTTCTAAGAGATTCCCATAATTTTACGCCCTTAGGATGAATTTCTTAGAAAAAGAATAAAATTTTACAAAAAAAATCATCTTAGGGGCTTGCCAAAGGGAGAAGAAGCCTATAGAAGACACACCAACGGCGCACCCGTAGCTCAACTGGATAGAGCACCAGACTACGAATCTGGGGGTTAGAGGTTCAAGTCCTTTCGGGTGCACCATTAAAAATAGAAGCACCCGTAGCTCAACTGGATAGAGCACCAGACTACGAATCTGGGGGTTAGAGGTTCAAGTCCTTTCGGGTGCACCATTTCCTTATAAAATATAATCATACGCTATCCTAAAGAGAAATAATTTTCAATTATCTTTTTAGTTTCTTTTAAGAAGAGATGTATTTTAAATATCCTTCTAGAAAGAATAAGGTAGAAACCTTCTAAAAACGCGTTAAAATCTCTTCCAAATTGATAAAGAAACAGATAACTTAAGAGGATGATAAACGCGCATTCTTCATATTCTGACCCGACCCCGTCTTTTCTGATGCAACAGCGTCCTTTTCTTCATTATGACGGAGAGAAAGGGCTTATGCTGGGAGAACATGCGTTGCAAGAAATTGCGGAACAATTTGGCACAGCATGTTGGGTAGTTAGTGGCGATATTCTTCAAGAACGCGCGTTAAAATTTAAAGAAGCTTTTACCCCCTATAAACTCCCGCTTCATTTTCATTTTGCTGTTAAATCACAAGATCATCTTGCCGCGCTTACCCTGCTTAAAGAATGCGGTTTTGGTGCGGATGTTGTCAGTGGTGGCGAATTACAGCGCGCTTTAAAAGCAGGCATATCAGGCAAGAAAATTGTTTTTTCTGGCATTGGCAAAACAGATGACGAAATTTGCTTAGCCCTTGAAACAGAAATTGCGCAAATTAATATTGAAAGCAAAGAAGAACTCTATCGTATTGATGCGCTTGCTCAAAAAAAGGGGAAAAAACCACGTATCTCTTTGCGCATCAATCCTGATATTGATGCAAAAACCCATGATAAAATCACAACAGGACGTGCAGAGGATAAATTTGGAATCGCCTATAAAGATATTCTCCCCCTCTATCGCCTTGCGCAAAAAGAACTTAAAAATATCCAGCTTATTGGCTTAGCGGTTCATCTTGGCAGTCAAATTCTCACAAAAGAACCTTACCAAAAAGGCTATGAACGTCTTGCGGAAATTGTCAGAATGCTTCGCGCTGAAGGGTTTAAGGTTGAAGAAATCGATTGCGGTGGCGGATTAGGGATCGCTTATCGTGATGAAAAAACACTTTCAATTTCAGAATATGCGCAGATTATTACCGAAACACTTGGCGGGCTTGATGTCACCTTACGGCTTGAACCTGGGCGTTGGATTTCTGCACCAGCTGGCTTTCTCCTGAGCAAAGTGACAGAAATCAAATCAGGTGAAAGAGAATTTGTTATTTTAGATGCAGGCATGACAGAATTGATGCGACCCGCTCTTTATGAGGCTTTTCATGGTATCCTCCCCCTTAGAACACCAACTTCAGAAGAAAAACTCAAAGAGGTTGATATTGTAGGGCCTATCTGTGAAACAAGCGATGTTTTTGCACGCCAACGCCCGCTTCCTGCTTTAAAGCGTGGCGATTATGTCGCTTTTCTAGATGCGGGAGCTTATGGGTCTGTGATGAGTTCACATTATAATACACGGAGCCTCGCCCCCCATATTCTCATTCATGGGAAAAATATCAGCATTATTCGCCGTAAAATCCCTCTTGAAGAAATTCTTGCACAAGATATTGTGCCAGAATTTCTCTCACCTCTCCCAGATAGATTCTCAGATAGAATAGCGAATAGATGAGTCTCCTCGCATGACACAGAAAAACATGCCAAAAATCTCTTCTTCTTTTTCTCATAAAGCTGTGTCGCGTCTAGAGAAAATGCGCCGTAAAACGCGCCGTGTCCTCTTTATTGAGAAATTTTGGCATATTTTCCGCTGGTCTTTCCTCTGTATATGCCTTTGGATGTTGGGATCTATCTTCCATCTTCCACAATATTTTTCTGATATGATACGCTTCTTTATTGAGGCGACTTTACTCTCTTTTCTTTTTTATTCTCTTTTTTATGCGATTAAAAAAACACCCACCAGCACGATCGCAGAAATTGATAGACGGCTTGAAGAAGATTCAGACCTTCCCTTCCATCCTCTGACAACATTAGGGGATAAACCCGCCCTCACTCAAAATAATATTGATGCAAATATTCTTCATCGCCGCCTATGGGAAAAACATTGCGAGCGTATTTCTAAAAGCTTAAAAACACTTCGCGTCAGCCCGCCAAAACTCTTCCCAACAAAAGCCGCTAAATCGGTTCTTTTTATTTTCACAGTCATTTCAGTCAATGCGCTTTTACAAAATCAAAATTCTCTCCAAACACGTTTCTTAAGTGCCGTTCTCCCTTGGACAGATGATGACCAAACCCCGCTTCCTCATCTTCAAGCTTGGATTGAACGCCCCCATTACGCTCCCGGCCCCCCTGTTTTTCTACATCTTTTTGGTCCTGCCCCAAAAGATATTCTTCCAGAGGGTTCTATCATTCATATACTTCTCACAGATATCGCAACAAAACCAACACTTATTGGTGTGAATGACCCAAAAATAGAACATTTCTCAGAAGAAAGCTGGCAAATTACAGCCACACTCACAGAAAGCACTACCCTTAAAATTCATGCAAGAGGGCGTAATATTTCCTATTGGCCTCTTAAAATTCTTGAAGATAGCGCGCCGCAAATCGCTTGGAATGGTGCGATCACACATAATGATCACTTAGAAACGCTTCTACCATGGAAAGCAGAACAGATTTTTGGTCTTAAGAAAGTCTCGCTTCTTCTCACCTCTCCCTATAAAAATGCTGAGAATAAAGAACAAATCTTTGAATTCCCGCTTGATTTTAATCATTCTCAGACCAAATTCACAGAAAAGAGCATTCTTGACCTTTCTTCTCATCCTCTTGCGGGCTTAACTGTTCAGGCACAGCTTAAAGCAGAAAGCCTTTCTGGAAAAATTTCCTATAGCGAGAAAAGGAAAATTTTCCTAGCAAGACACCCTTTTCATCACGCACTCAGCCGCGCACTGATTGGGCTTCGCCAAAGAGACGCACTTTCTCTAGCGCCAAATCATGAATCTTCTAGCAACCTCCTTATGCTCTTAGAGGCAACAAAATCCGATATTATCCGTTTTCCTATGGCGGTGCTTCTTCGTGAATTTAGCCAAAATAACGCACGTGAAGAGCGTGATGAGTCTTTATGGTATCTAGCTCTTTATGATGAAGATTTAGAGACCTATGATGCTGAAACAGCCTCTATGATGGCAGAAATTCGCTCTATTGCGAAAGATATTGAGATTATCCTCACCAATAAATCTCAAGAGCAAGATTTTATACAAGAAGAGAAACTTCATAAGAAATTAGAGAATTTACAAACCTCTTTACAAAAACGCCTTTCTCTCATTTTTGCAAAATCCAATAATCCTGCGCTGATTTTCCCAAATATTAGCGGATCCTCTTCTCCATGGCATACGCTTTCTAAAAAAATTGAAAAGGAAAATGCGCTTCATCATCCAGAAGAAGCCAAACGCGCCCTTCATGAACTCGTGATGATGGCAGAAGAAATGCGCTTTGTAACGCAAAATGACTTAGAGCAAGTTTCTCTTCAAATGAAGATGGAAAATGAGAAAATGAGTCAAAAAGCAGCACTGCGTCATCTTATTAAAGAGGAAACAAATTTATTTAATCATAGTCAATTACGCTTTACCCATGAAACGACAAAAGCGCATAAAATATTTAATCCAGATTCTTCAGAAACAATGAATAATCTCTCTACCGCAGAACTTCTCAGAGGATTAGGGATGCGCGTCCCGCCTAATTTAGAAGATAAGCCCCATGCAGCAAAAACAGATAAAGATGCAGATCCGAGCCTTGTTCTCTCTTATGGAGATGAAAGACAGCAAGATTTTGCTCTTCAAAATGGATTAAAGACGCTTGATGATATTCTTTCTCAAAGAGCGGAGAAAAATCTAAATTATCATAATAAAGCCCTTCTTCAAGCTAAGGATGATATGGGAACTGCGTTAAAAGCACTTGCACATCAGAAAGATAATGAAGCGCATCTTGCAGAAGAGAAAGTTCTTAAAGACTTGGCGGATGCGCTTAAAGAAATGCAGAAAAAAGATCAGCAAGATAAAAATAAGAAAACAAAGAAAATGAGCCTGATGATGCCCCCAAACCCATCTTCACATTCTGGGGAAAATCATTCAGGATCCTCTCAAGGGGAAGGAAATGGTCAAGATGAGAATGGGAATTCACAAATGAGCCCTTCTTCTCAAGATCCTGATTCAGACCTTGATAAAGATTCTGATTATCAAGACCAGCATAAAGGCGGAGAGAGTGAGGACGAAGACGGTGAGAAGAAATCAGCTGCAGGACATAAAGGGCAAGAGCGCGATCCTCTTGGTCGCCCAAAACATCCTGAGGAAAGTGATGCCCATATTCCTGCACAAGATAATAATGATCAAAGGCGTAAAATTGAAGAAGAGCTTAGAAAACGTGCTTCAGACCAAACACGTTCACAACAAGAGCTTAATTATCTTAATCGCCTCCTTTCCCCTTTTAAAGAAGGAAAGTGAGGGGAAAAAACTCTTCCGCGCTCTTTCTCTCTAGGGTAAGAGGCGATATATGATTTTATAAAGCGTAAGATAATATTATGACGCACAATATAAAAACCATATCTTCTAAAAAGAGACTATTCTATGCTGTCATAAGCTCCCTCTTCACCTAAGGAAGGGAGAAACTCTTTATAATCTTATAAAGTATGAGATAAACCCATACCATAACCGCAAAATACCCCTCATCTTCTTTATAAATTCTATAGGCGG
>QVNW01000273.1:0-34173 GCA_014825475.1 Pseudomyrmex flavicornis
GTAGTAGTAGTAGTAGTAGTAGTAGTATACGGGAGAACGAAAGAAAATAATCGTATAGATCTAATCACGGTCCGGTGTGACGTGAGTTACGTGGGCAGCCGTGCTGGCGGCGAAAGACAAAAGTGCGCGCGCGGCTTCGTGCTCTTCTTCGGCAGCCTCTCACGCCGCACGAACAGTAACACCCGTATCGCACGCCTCATCACATTTATACACCTTGCACCTTTATTTCCATGTCGGCACTTTTGACGCGCGCCGACTTGCGTGCCGTCCGATTCGCTCGTCGCGCACGAATTTAGCGCATGAGAAATGCGTTACGAAGAGAAAAATCGAAGAAAATAAGAAAAACAAAAAAAAAAATGTAAAGAGAATATCGCGCGTATATTGCGCTTTTGCGTTCTACAAATGGTATTGTTGAGCGCGGGAAGAGAAAGGTAATCTAGAAATGAGAGATCCTCGCGAATCTTGAAGAAGAAAGATTTTTATCTCTATATACTTATAGCGAATTAAATTGAGTTTGATTTATATCAGTTGCTCTAATAGATCGGCAGTGCAGGATCCTTCGAATTGACGTTATATATTAGCAATTTGCGAGGCAGAATGCGTAAACGTCAGATCACACATATACATACTGTATATATACAGTTACGCGCAGAAACAATAATTCGAAAATACGCCATATATTTTCTGAGGGGTTAATTACAACCAGAGAGGCAGAGCCAGACAGAGTCATAAGGGATTACGAAATAATTACCCAGTACGCCAGTTTTTGCTCTCGTGGTTTGCTGATTGTAGGCCGTAAGATAAATGAGCCAATTATGAAATCGACGAAATTTCACACCGCGGACGAAAATTCATTAGGGAGGTTCGTAAGCATAAATAAATCCATACGCCTGTCCACGCCCACAGTTCTAACGGAACAAAGGCAGGTGTCGGTGATTCTCTCGTATAGGTTTAGAAACAGGAAAGAGATCATCGAGCAAGATTTCTGTGGTTTCGAGGGGGGAGGGGGGAGGGGGGGGAGGATCTCCGTCTTACAAGAAGAAAAGTGATTTCCTTCGTTTACAGAATGCCGGGAATTCGTACGGTCTCGATTTCCACGACATCGGCTGCTTCCGACGAGAACAAAAGAACAACTGGTAAAACTCAGATAATAGGAAAGAGTTAGGGAAAGAACGACATGGTACCGCCAGATATCCGATAAGAGGGAACACTTGCGTTGGGAACAGTTTGAGATAAAAATTGAATAATCTAACAACACGATAAAATGTGATATTGTTCGTCGTTTTAAAAAAAATTCCGACCTGTAACGAATAAGAGAGATTTCGCGATGCTTTCTCTTCTTTTCCTTCTCTTTTCTACTCGAGGGGTTCTTCGTGAGTATTCTCGTAAATTCATCTTTTAAGCCCTCAGCAACGTCTTTTCGCTGAGTCGGAAACTTCTTAGAGGCCGTCGGGACTCATTTATTATTCAGATTTATAGCCGGACTCGAACTGACTCCCACAGATCGGCAGGTCTTTGCGTGAGTTGGTCGCGAATCTTTGAAGAGAGCCTCGGAAATTCGACGTTTTGCATACGCGATCTTTGTTTGATTCCCGCGGACTCCCGCGTGTTTCACGAAATTGCTTCGAGATATTTTGTTTAATATTCGATGCTCGTGATAGATGAGTATTTCTTCGATGTGTTTTATTATAAAAAAAAAAGCGCTTATTTGATAGAGCAATTCAACGCGTTCGGTATGCGCTCGATTTGCTTGTCCGAATTCTCATCCGACGATTATTAGAGTCACATCGTATCACCGACAGAGATACAAGGAGAGAATAATTAAACACCGTGGAGAAAGAATTTACCACCTCCCTTCCAACTCTTCCGGCGTAGCGAACGCGCGCGCGTAGGACAGGGACGTAAACGTCCGAAGCAAACGGAATAAAAGAAGAAACGACTCAGAATGTTGGAAGGACAGGAGCTAAGCGGCGAACGGATGGACAGACGGACACGCGGCAGACAGTATCGGATTGATCTCAGCGAGTGAACCCAATTACCCACCGAACGGCCAGATTTATTGTCCGGACGGGAGCCTGACTGAGGGTTCCTGATGCTCACGATGGTGGCAGTCACTCTTTACGATGGCTCCGGGCCCAGCGAACAGAACGGAGATCGGGACGACGCAAGCCGCAAGGTGTCGTGTGGCTTTGCTCACCCAATTATCAGAGCAACGACTACGATCTTTAGTCGTAGGATGCTTCCGAGGAAGTATTTTAGATATGAGTCTCTACGTCGCGCGGAATGGACCCGATCGGATCTACGACAGCGCGCGCGCGGGAGCAGCCGATCATAAACAATATATAATTGACATGATTTATCGGCCGCAACCGCCCTTATCTTCGCGGTCACGCGAGTATACTTTGCGGATGATCGACGCTGATCATCCGCACATCTCGACAATTTCTTCAGTCGATCGACAAGATGGAACGCATTGATGATTTCAGAACTGGTTTTCCAGAATTAATTCCATCTCGCGCGCGCGCGTTTTACTGTTAGTATAATTGTAGAAATTAAATATAATCACTGCCAATCTCGAGTCGAGCGTCGCTCGAATTGAATTATTAAATGAATAATATTGAATTATTAAAGTTCTCGAACATTTTTCTTGCAAAATCGATTGCGCTACTGAATTTCTCGTTGCAAAATTCGAGACTTTATTTCGCTGATAGTCTCTCTAGCAGTTTAATCGGAATCTCGCCATCTCTAGAACACTTCGTCTTCCTCTCCCGCCGAAACTCTGCCATTGGCTAGACCTCATCCTGAAGATATGTAAATCCTCGAGCGAAGAGTTGCGCGCGAGAAGAGAAGATACCCACCTTCGGACGGCTGCGCAGGTGCCTGTCACCGGAGGCAGACATACTTTAGTCGCGAGCCGGAAAGTGGAAGGATGCGTACTCTTTGCGAACCGCGCCGCCGCCGCCGTGCTGTCCCGGACACACCGCCGCGATGCTAACTGACGCCTCACAGGGCGCTGATTGAAGTATTTATTGCCCTTTCGCAAGGGATCGCCGGCCGCTCCGCTTTTATGCGTATAATGATCCGCTTTTGCATGCGGGCTTATCTACGCTCATCTCCCGCTCTGACGTCACTAACTTCCTACGTGCTTCTCTATCCAATTATGGCCGCGCGCGCTTTGCTTCATATTTCCATTGCCGATCGAAAGAAAATTTCGAAGGAAATCGAAAGGCATAGAAAATCTCGATTAAGTGGACTTCGCCACTTTTATACAAAAAGAAATTACGTTTGGTAACTGCGTCGGAAATAAATCTCGTGTGTTACACGCATGATTATCTCGGATATACGGACGCGCGCGTGTGTGTATATGATGCGTCTCTTGTAATCTTACCCCTCAAGAGTTCTTTTCTTGTACTACAGAGACGCCAATATTGAAATCCATCTGCAGAATCTTGCGGCAAAAAATGCCAGTAGTAAATCAAGCAGACTTTGCCGAATGATCCTTGTCGCGGAGAACAGCATGAAACTGAAACTGAAACGTTCTGAAAAAAACACTCCTATAATTACATTATTACCCGCTGTGTAGTTCATGACTCTGAGGCCAATTTGTCTTCGGCTGCAACAAGTTCGTGTAATTTGTGATTTATCACTGTCCCTACTCCTCGGTCTTTTCCCTTTTGCTTTACGTGGCGGATGCCGCGTAAAGTGGTGTGTATAATTTCGGTCACGTTGCGTACAAAACAACAAAATCTTAAATGTACAACATTAGGCCCGGCGAGTCGGAGTGAAAAATTTTTCTCTTTTAAGAAACCGACGATATATTTTTGTGATTATCCAACGCCATTTTCTTGGGGAAAAAAATCGAATAATCGCCACAAACGGTTCAATCAAGAACTGAATTGCTCGCGGCCATTTTAAGAAAGGAGAATAAATGGAAGCAACCTAACCGGCGGTTAAAAGGCTTCGAAGCCTGAAAACGTTCATCGCGCCGCGCCAGTTTGCCCTGTGGGTGATAAATCGATGGCACTACCTTCCCCGCCGATCTTGCGCGCGGTAATTAAAACGGCACGATTATAAGTGCATTTGGACGACGATAATAATCGGTTCGGCCAAATTCCTGCAAGAGACGTACTTACGTCTCAATTAATGTCTACGCATTTAATCGAGAGAGAAGAGCGGTTTTACCGGAATGCGAGTAAACTTTGCTTCGGGAGCTTTCGGTCGAGAGAAAAGAGAGCAATTACTTTGGAATTAGAGAGCGGACAATTACCGGTGTGCGAATTACTCGCGTTAAAAGAAACTTCTTTTGAAGTATGCGAAAGCGCGCCGTACGACATTCCTCTCTACACGGCGAAAATCGTTGAATCTTGTCTTTTCTGTGTGTGTGTGTGCGCGCGTGTATGCCCATCTTTTTATGATATATATGTATCATAATTACTTTAAAGAGCAGTTTCTCCGCAATTCGAGGAGCAAATGCGAATGTGATCACCCAACGCCATTTTCGCACAAATGTTGCAAATTGAATCAGTTATTTCTATTTGTCTGTGCACAGGTTATTAATCTTGTCACAACACCCGATAATGAAGATGAATCGTTAGCAATCATCCCTTTCCGAGAATTCGTGTTTTCCATGATGTTACTATCTATGCGCGAAGATATCAGATTTTTACAGTGTTAATTTTGTAGGAACGAAAATGTCTTATATTGCTTGTATTATTTGTATTACTAGAAACGTGTTGTACCTTGCTATTATTGTATCTTTTAAAACTAACTGCCGATTTCTCACAACAATTTTGTATGTTTGCGCGACTGACAGAGAGGTGACAAATATTTTCTGTCTTCACCTCTACAGTTGTCGAATATCGGTGTACGGCTCAACTGACGAATTTGAAAAGGAGAAAAACCGAGTCGATGAAAAGGCATAAAGCCGAGAGAGCGAGGAGAAGATCAAAATCCGCCGATAGAGTAAGACGCTCGAAACTTCACGCGCTCCGATCGAATACGAAGTGTATAATTAGTATTTCGTTTATTTGTTTATAATAATATATAATATAATAATAATATAATAATATACGCAACGTTTGAATTTATTTATTTATTCATTTATTTTTTTTTTACTCGAATAAAACAAAACCTTGAGAAGATCCTACAATTTCATTTTTGACAATTAAGTTAATTACTTCCTTCTAAAGATAGATGAAAATAAAATATCTTGTAAGTAACATCGAATGGATAACAATCGCGATGACATAACTCAATCGTAGCAAGTCGATCGTCAGGACAAGATATTTCGAATTGGTTCCCACCGCTTCCAAATTAATTGGAAGGATCTTATCGCAAAAGGGCGCGTAAATCTCGTGAGATTTCTAGATAAGAAGTTATGTAACTTTACGTCTACCGACCGATCGCGATAATTTGAATGCTACAAAGATTGTCCGCGTTCTCGGTCGCTTAAACGTCGGCAGAGCGTTTTTTTTAAGTTTTCAAAAATAGATATACTCGATATTTGTTTTTCGAATTGAGCTTACTGTTTGCAAAATGTTGGAGAACGCACACAATCTCGTACTTTTACATGGAATTGCCCGCACGCCCCGTGCGGCGCGACCTATCATCGAAAACTAACGAGTCGTAAAGATTATACCTTTCCGTTTTCGGCCGAGACGAATTACCGATTTCGTGCGACGTGCGCGTTTGCAAATTAAATTTTCACGTGACGCCGGCCCGGCAGACGATCATTAAAAGTGAATTTGCCAGGAATCGGCGCATCGTCGAAAAGCACCTGACGAACGCCCGTAATGGCGTGTGCCGGGATGTATCTTCCGCGAGCAAAAAAAAGGCCTCCGGGGGCCACCCCGGCAAAAAAGTATGGCCGGCAGGCGAGAACCTTGCGCCCGCGCTCCCATGCAACAACGAGGGACGGATATTTGCATTTTTATGTGACGAAGCCTGCTCGCCGAAATTGCCGGCTTCTCGTTCCCGCGACTCTCGGAAGTCCTCGCGAAAGTCCGGCTCGTTTTTCGCCGGCCCGAAACGAAAAACTCGCACGGTCATTTTAAATTCATTAGGCGATCCTCTGTGCGGGAACGCGACTCTCTCGGCCAGCACAAAGCAGGCATGACGTGGCGCGAGGAGAAAGACGATTTGCCGCCGTTTTCAAGCCTCCTTATGTGAGATTCATGTATGCGGCGCAATCCTTCTTTGAGCACCGGATCCCGTACACGTCGCCCTTCAACATCGCGAGTGTATTTCGCGCACCGACTCTTCGGTCTATTAATTGATGAGACGCCAGAATTCATTGTTGAAATTTTTCAAATAACGCGGGGATAACGTTAGTGGAGAGTTGATTGAGCGAAAGAAAAAAAAACGACAGATTATTTTCTTCCACTACTTTACCCATCGAGAGATCGCAATCCTCGTACGTTTTCGATTACGAAAATTTCAGTCGCGCCCTGTTCTCGCAGCTTGTTCGCCGGAAATCTCTCTCTCGATAAAACACCGCCGGGCGAGCTCTTGCTCGAAGGTACACGCCTTCTCCGTGTATCTTGGCCGCATCTATCCGCGCGCGAAACTCAGACCGGATATTTCCCGACGCCCGATCGCGTCGTTAGGTGGATCCTACTTTGTAAGATTAGAAGGAAGAGCGAGAAAGCGGGGGATGTGAGAAGGATTACGGCGGATCCTGGCTACGGGATGACCTGTGACCCGCGCGGTAACTCACCGCCCACGTTGCACCTGCCTCGGCGTTGCATCGTGCGCTGCTTTATTGGTTTATCTCGCCTTCTCGAGTGAGGTTTATGAACTTTGAGGGGGTGAGATTTCACGTGAACTCTGACCTGGGCGTCTCGCGCGCTCACACCTTGAGCGTAAAGGACCGTTGTCAATTTGAAAAAA
Source organism: Pseudomyrmex flavicornis (assembly GCA_014825475.1). Lineage (NCBI taxonomy): Eukaryota > Metazoa > Arthropoda > Insecta > Hymenoptera > Formicidae > Pseudomyrmex > Pseudomyrmex flavicornis. The sequence goes on from QVNW01000273.1 coordinate 6,889, forward strand.
AAACGTGGGTAGAAAAAAATTCAATAAGAGTTTCCAACGCTGCTCGTATATTTATGCCGTTCTTAATATTCCTAATTAAAAGAAGGACTGATACGCGCACGGCGCAGATATGCTAATTTATTCTATTGAGATTGCTGCGTTTTTTTTTCGACCGCCTTAAAATTCGACGTAATTACGATGTTATTAGTCCGCATTTTATTTTACAATCTTACGCGGAAACATGTTGCACTCACGTTTAAACGGCTGAAAAATATCGTGTTCGAGCAGCCGATAGGCTCTCTTCGAAAATGCAAATTGCCGCAACGCAATTTACAAATCTAAGCACGAGTCCTTTCGACACCTCGGAGAAGAAGAAGCATATTTCCGTGAGATAAACGAACTCGAATTTTCGACGCCGAGACGTCGTCGAAATGCTGCGATCCGAAAAGGACAAAGCTATATCGCATCGGTATGCAAAACATTTAATTCCGGAGGGCACTTAGGAAATTATAAAGTCGCCGTAGAAATTACACCGCGTCTCGCGCCCCAGTATCTTCGATTAAGCGCTGCATCGGTGATAAAATTATGCTAATTTATACTCGCTAAAATGTTAAACTCGCAGCTATTATCCGTTTTCTCAGCCCGTGTGTTGAAAATTAAAAAAGCACTTGCTGCATTTTTTACCGCTCTGAAGATGTCGTCTCACTCTTCCGCGAGAAAGTCACTATTTTACGCAGCGATATTGTAACTGTCGTCGCGCGCTATAGTTGGACTTTTACTCGCGGTTGCATGTACAATTATCGTACGTACAATGTATTGATTCTTATTTAACAGCAAGTCACGTATTATCACGCGCACGTAATCGTGCCAGAAAAATCGGACACTTGATCGTAATTGAAACAATTTTTTATAATAGCCCACCGCGCCTCATTAAGATCTTTGCGAGATGGAAGATTATCGATCTCGAGCACTTACATCAGGTATATCCGATCTCGATCTCTATCAGTTCGATCGGCGTACGTCTCTCGATCGGCTTCCCAACAGGCTTCTCTCGATCGACAACATGTAGAAAATATCGAGTGAAACGATTCGGATGTAATGAAGCAACCATAAATATGCCTGTCGCAATTATTTGATCGTTTTACCTCGGCACACACTCTTTCGGCTAATATCTTTTTCTCAGAATTTAATTGACACTTTAAACAGATTTTATTCTTTTTCTCTCGAGATCTTTCGCGCGCGCCAAATCGGCGCGCAATCATTAAAAGCTTTTAATGACTCGTTAGGCGGAGCAACAGCACGATAACAATCTGCCTCATTGATTATTGTTTCGTAACGTGTAATCGTAAAAAACGTGGCGTTTGTTTTTCCATCTTCAAATGACGCTAATTGCGAACAAGGTACAGTAATTTTGAACGATTTTCATTCGGACGTGAGCGCGCGCGTTGTTGCGCGGACAACCGCGCTCGCATCGAACCGAGCGAGGGTAAAGTGGTAGCTCGTAACTGTTTATTCGGACATTTTGAAATACGATTGTAATTTAAGGATGTCGTTAAGGACCATTGAACGCGGAATGAGCACGCGGTCAGATCAATATATATATACACGCGGACCTCCGTCGTCTCCTTCCCGCGGAGCCGTCTCGTAAATCTACATTTATAGCCGTCGAATTCGAGTCGCGAATTCTCATCGCTCGCCAACAGCTGGAACAACGCTCCTCTTTCCGAGAATTCAACAATCCTCTCTTTCGAGAGAGGATGTACACATGATACCACCGTCGCGCGAATATGACGCGAGACCTCACGAATTTTCATTACACAACCCGGACGTATCGGGCTGCGCCGAATTTCGTACGGTCCTCTCGCCATCCCTTTAAAGGATTCACGACGTTGTCGCATTTGCAAAACATAAATGCTAATTCGGGACTACGAGAGAGAACGGCGCCGTGATAAATCGCAACACGGACGCGCCGTATTATTCGCGCCTTGTTCGCATATTTTTCCGTTGAGCGCGAGATTAATTGAATTAAGTATATGATCGTGTCGCATGCGACGTGCCGGAGGAACGTTGTTGTTTTTAAACGATTCAATAATGTACACGTTCAACGAGGGCTATTTGTTTGTTGGGAATTGAGCGCCGGCTGCGCGCGATGTAGCGAGGACACGCGAGAGTTATCTTTTTCGCGCGGAAAAGTAACGAAATAAAAATGCGCACACGGCGTTCTTATTCCACGGGGCACTTAATTCCCCTAATGCGTACAGCGCGGGACTCTCTTCTCTCTCGCGTGCCGTGGCTGAATAATATCGTAGGCCCGGCCGGTTTCATTAAATCGCGCCGTAGATTAAATCCCCCAAAAAGCATTTGTAGTTTGCGAATTTATAACTGGCCGATGATTCGCGCGCGCGGACACCTGTGAAATTGCAATGCAATTAATATGCATTGCTTGCTCGAAAGAAAAAAAAAGAACGACCGCGGCGAGTCTTTTATTAGCGAGACTCCGCGCTCGATTATGCTTTTCTGCTATGCCCGGGCTGGACTGGATGTGTGTGCAAGTGCAAATTAGAGGAGTATCGTAATTGAAATCATCAAACACTCCGTTCCGTTTCGGATAAAAGTAACACGAGCGCATTAAATTCTATACCCGCTCTCTCTTTCTCTCTCTCCTTCCCCCACCCCGTAGAAATTGACGCGATCTCCTTGATGGTTCCTCGTAATATTCGGCCGATTCCCGTGCATAGGGCTGTTATTAGGCGATTTTATGGATTGGCGCGGATTGTAATTAGGTCTTTATCGATGGTTACGTGGCGAACAGATTTTTATGATTTTTCACTGAGACTGAGAGATGGGCCACAGATTAGTAGGTGAATATCGCTTCGTTGTAAGGTGCTAAATGGACTCGGTTGTTTATCGAATCAAAAAGTCCGTCGGGATAATTAGTGCTTGTTGCGTTGAATGAATTATTGCTAATAATCTATGAATTATGGAAGAAACGAAAGTTTCTCCGATGAGAGGCGAACGAAGTGCGGCTACGCTCTAATGTATATCCAAAATATTAATGATAGAAAAAAAATGGAAATAGCGTTAAATATTTAATGCGCGATAATTTTTCAACTGCCGAGTTTTCACAAGAGAGTCGAACCGGCTCGCCTCTGCGGGTGTCATTCCGTCGAGGATCTATACTCTACGGCCATTATGAGGGAACGCACGGTAGCCGCGATCGACTATCGCGTCAGAGAGATGTTAGATAAGATCCAATTACGGAAAAAAAGGGACGTAAATAAAAGTGGGCAATCATTCGATCTCTCTCTCTACCAAGGCTGGGCTTTGAGGTTGCGCCGTGTCGGAGATTCATTTATCGATAAATTTGTCTCACCTTCCCGCTCTGCAAAGGTGCGCGTTATATATATATATGTACGTGCTTACGAAACGCGGAGCTTCTCTCGCGAGCTGTTCACGTATTTTCGTTTCCGCGGTATAATATTTGCGTATTTCACATGTAAGTACATATTTAGAACGGAAAGAGACAAATCTACCGGTCTCTCGCGCAATTTTCGAGGGACAAAGCAGCGCGGCGAAAGTTCCATCAATGTCGCCGTAAGAAAACATTCGTAATTCGCGTGTTCGCAATTACCGATCAACGGCAGATCTAATCTAGAAACTCGAGACGCCGCTCTAAACCGGGAACCGGTCGTCCAGGAGAGAGCACTCGTTCTCTTTCTCGAGGGAGGCCTGGCCCATTTTTCAAAATCGTAATTGCATTTTTCATCCTGCTCTCGCCGTCTCGCGCTCTCTCAGATTCGGCCGTTCTTTCGTTCTCTTCCTCCTCCTCCCTCGCTCTCTCCCCCTTTCCGCTCTCGTGTTTCCACCTTCGTTGCTGCCGTTGCTTCTGCGGCAATGTAGCCCGGGAGGCAAGCATCCATATTCATGTGGAATAAGGTGCAATTAAACTCCACGAGGTGTCAGCCACGAGGAGGGCATTAATCACCCAACAAAGCCACATTTGACGCAGTAATCGCCAGAGATACCATTACATGCGTGGCACATAATAAGCTCGTATCACGGCGGAATGATAATTTGAGCGCGGATTGTAACGAGTCCCTCTTTATACGGTGCGCGGCGATACTCCAGGTGTAGACGCCTCGTTCATCGATCTTCTCGCTGAAATATCGGAACTCGTCGTGCGCCAGAGTTTATTTGTCTTATTGAGATTTCTATGAATTTCTTTTTATATCGCAAAAATTGTCCGCGAAAAAGTATAAACTAAAAGAACATACCACAACCGGTTTCAACAAGTTCTGTGAAATGTATCATTGCGCGTCGAGCATTTTGTACAATTTAACGTTAATTAAGGAATTTCTGGGTGGCATTTGATCAGAAGACCTAATCACATTCTTTCTCTCTCTCTCTCTCTCTCTCTCTCTCTCTCTCTTTCTCGCTTCGCATCTTCGCTAATTAATCACATACACCTGGTCGTACGTAACGAATGCAGCTCGTGCAAAAAAAGAGGACGTTGTGGAAAAATGTTAAAATCTCTGTGACGTGTAATTACTGGTTGCGTCTCGCTGGTAATGAAAAAAAAAAAATCGCGTTGAAGTGGTTGTCCACTTCTACTTTCCCCCGACATATATACATAGTTATAAACTCGCCGACTGTGTGTGAACATCTCAGCGTAAAGTAAAACTTCAGAAAACAACTCCGCAAAAATTAAATTGCCGTTCTCCCATCATTTGTCAAGGGTCGAGTTTAACGAAAATAAAATATTTGACGTTAGTCTATTTTGAGATCATAAAGAAATGTCGGGATGCAATGTCGACCGCGGCGCCGGCGAGTGTGGCGCATCTGCCGACTCGTTATCTAATGGTGCCTCATACGGTCTGATAATTGACCGTGCAGCTACCCGAGGCGAGGCCCGAATAGACGCGGGCTTATTAAGCGAGATGGTTTGTTGTTGTCCGCGGTAGCGGAGCCACGAATCGGCGTTATGTATCGATTCTTGATTAAAACCCACCCTCAGGCTGCCACCTCATTACGCCTCTCTCTCTCTCTCTCTCTCTTTCTCGGCTTTTCGCCCCTCGTCAGGTTGGCAGTTAATTTGACAACTTGCGATACGAAACGCCTATCTTGGTTTTACCACCTGTATGAGCCGCGCACCACGGGGAGACCGCGTTTTTTTTTCCCGACACAAGATGCGCCAAAGATACGCGGCTATTATCAGTACAAAAGAAAACGACATATGTTTTTGCAGATGAAACATGCGGCAATCTTCTTCCGCCTGAAAAAACAAGACACAATACTCCACCTTGCATTTCTCTTTAAATATCTTTTCTCGGAATTATTTTGCTTTGTTTGTTTCTTACAATTCGCGTGCGGTTGCCGTTTTTATAAAGGCGCAGAAAATACTCGCGATAGATTAATTCCTCATCTGGCGTGTAAAAGGATTTTCAAACGAGCGGCAAACTTACGACAATCAACATACTTAATCATCGGTAGCAGCCATCACGAATGATAGAAACGATTTCGACTCGCGCGTGTGAGTTGCGAGGCAGTAATTTTTCCTGGAAAGGTACCACAGCCTGCATAGAAAGAGACGGCCGCGATAAATATACTCGAATTGCATCGCACTTATGGCTCGCGGCCAACTCGCGCCACACGGTCTCGTCTAACAACCGCGCGAGAAATTCCGTTCTTTGCACGAGCCGAAACACATATTTCATGAGAGCAAACTGCTACCACACTTTTCTCTCGGAAGTACTTTTAAAATTCACCCGACGTATTTCTCTGAGATTACTCGCGGGATATAAATTTCGTTTAAGTAGTTTTACGGAGATTTGAAATGCACACTTCTTCGTTTCTCCTTTGCGATAAAAATTTTCCGATTTTCTTTTCCGTTGACTGCTAAGATTTTTGTTACGTGTCCATCAAGGAGGAAATAGATCGCGGAAATAAATACAGTTTGCTCTCGAGTTGAGAATATCGGAAAGCGAGTCGCGCAGAAATTGAATGTTGAAAAAATAAAGTCGTCGTTCGACTCGGATTTACGAGACGCATGAAGCAATCAGAGACGACCGCTCGAAATTTACAATCGCGACAATATTCATAAGGTACTTTAACGATGGCGCGATCTTTCTCTCTGCAATCGATGTCTGTATTCTCTCTGCAATCCGCTGTTAAAAAGATGTTTTCTTCCGAAAACGCTTTGCCCGCAGTAATAATCTAATAAATCTGTAAGGTATGTGCGTGAAGTGTCTGCGAGCGCGCGCGCGCGCGCGCGATCGTACAGGAACGAATCGACTGCCGCTGCTCTCCGCATTCTCGATCCGATATTTACGAGACGGCCTGACTGAAATTTATGACAATTTGCGAGTACCCGATTTCGCGTTTTTATTCCAGACCATATTGGGAAGTTAGCATTTTATTCGATCTTGCGGTTATCTTCATTGTTCCGCTTTTGAATGCTTGTGTAAAAAGTTTTACAATAAATTAATAGATAACTCGAGAACACGCGGCAATTAAGCGACGATTAAAATTACCAACAACTATCGCGTTTGATTATTACAATATATCGCATTTCGATATATATCGCATATCGATATATATCGCATATCGATATATCGATCTTCTTTTTGTTTCTAATTCTAGCCGATTCTAGCAAAGTGTTAAAACGACTTTCTTGTATAAACAATTTTCCGTTTAAAAATTAACTTTGCTGGAATATAATTGTCCGGACTCAGAGTTTTCGATGTAACGAAATGAAACAGCAATTGTTTACAACTACCGCGTTTGATTATTACAATTCGCGCGAAATTAATTCCGGTGTACGCGAATCATCGTCGCGTAAATCGCGGCAGCGAGATTAAAACGCGAGGTGGTCGCATTTCTTTTTCCGGCTGGAGAAACGATCTCCAAGAAAATATCACGAGAATTACCCGCACTAATCTCTTCCGAATTGCGACGCAATCACATTCCCGTTACGCGCGCGAGACGGATATTTTCCATTACGCGAGTGCACGCGATACTTATCCGCGCGCGCTCTCGAGAGAGAGAAAAAAAAAGAGAGAGTTAGAGCCCGCTCTCGAAAAAAAAAAAAAAAAATGGGAGCGTCCATACTATCCGAAAACACGAAGAGGGCGCGTATTGCCTTCGACCGCCATTTTCGGGATTTAGGAGCGTGTGTGCCGCAGGTTATTCGCAGCAGGTGGGTTATCCCGAACGAGTCCGGGTTGACAGCGGGATAACCGACATCGGCCGGTTAACCAGCGGCCGATGGAAGCGCGTAACTCAGCGTGCGCCATTAGCGCTATCTCTCGCGCGAGTAAAAACTGCACGATGTAAAAGTGCGAAGCACGCACCTTTACGTTCCCGACGGGGACTTGCGAAAACGGTCCGCGCCGCCTGTCCGCCTGCACGTGAAATTAACGATGCGCATGTTTGCTCGAGGATCTTCTCGCTCCGCTGCCAGAGAGAGAGAGAGAGAGAGAGAGAGAGAGAGAGAGAGAGAGAGAGAGAGAGAGAGCGATAAGTTCAGCATCGTTACGAATCGAGAAGGATCCGACAAACGGAGAATAGATCGGAGGTATAAAATCGCGGCGTTCCGCTTTCATAACCAAACGAGACAGCCGAACTTCATCTTATCTTCCCGATCCAATTTTACGGTCATTAAGTCACTCCAATTTTCCACGTGTCTCCGATGAAGGAAACTCTGTCTCTTCGTTCTCTGTTCCACAGAAATTTGCCGCGTCATTCACCAAAGTCGAAGTCCTAGTTTCAGACATTAATCGACTTTCCCTACTCTGCATTGCTAAAGCAATGTCCCGAAAACTCGCGCTCTCTCAAAGTTTCTTCGAACTGTAATTGACAGAAGGAGGATAACGCGACGGAGGATCTCCTGTGTTTTCCCCGCGAGAACCAATCGGGAGATACGTCCGCGCAAAAACGTGGATTTATGGATATAGTAGGCGGGGGGATGCGAGCGTCGAGGGTGGCCGCGCGAGGGAGACAAGAGAAAACGGGACGCATAATCACTCCGGCGAATTCCGCGAACACGGAGAGACGATTATTCGATCGGTTGGGTGTGTTCGCGTTTAATTGAATTTAAGGTTATTTAATGCGCTTTTAGGCCGCTATCGCGGCGGCTTATACGTACTCTTGGAAGCGATCGATCAGCTCGCGCGAACGGCTTGTGGAACCGTCTCACCCATAAAACCTGCTTCGGGCTGAGTAATGCCCGGGCGTTATCGAAAGTGCGCGGTGCGCTTCTCTCGTTCAATTTCTGTCCGACATCGTCCCGATTACAATACGAGCAGGGCGGGGCGGTGGAGTTGCAGCATTTAATTGGGCCAGGTGCGCAGAAGAGATGACGTGGTGTTCGGAATAATACGGGCGATAAGTAAGTAATGCCGTGTAATCTGCAAAAATGTTGCGGGGCCCCGCGAGCGCTGTGTAAATCCCGAACGGTCAATTTGATTCATTAATACGCGCGTTAGTACGGCTCGCGTCATCCGCGCGCGTCGCGCGTCTCTCGCCGTTTAATCTTTCATGAATCTCCGAACGACAAGAGAAGATGCGGGAGAGGGAGGAAAAAAAATTGTAACGACGAAGTCAGATTGAGATATAAAAATCGACTTTGATCCACCATCAATCTTGGCTCCGCTGCATTAAAACGACCGGATCTTAATTAAGAGCCGCAATTAGTAAATTGCGAGGTGAACTTTCGAGGGAGTTACCTGTCGAAGATCGATGGAGCGTTGAAAAATTTACATGCATATCGTAACGGATCAACGATGCCACCAGAGACGAGCATTATTTTAATTCATGTCACAATTTCGAACGAAGCACGCCCAGAACATGGCGCGGCCAGACGAGTGTTGTGTCGAGGGAGCGCGGAGGAAAGATGCGCCACGCGGGTGGGTAGGGTGCTGTTGTATACAAAGAGCACGGGACAAAGCAGTTCTGATCGAGTTTTGGGATCGAGCGGCGAATTGCGTAATTTAGCGAGAGCCAATGGAGTTGGTAAATTTCATTTGGCCCGCTACTTAACTTGAAAGCGAAATATTGAACCAGATTAAGCCGGCATGAATCGAATCTTGTTCCAAGGGATAAGGTTTCATGAGTTGCTAGCGGCGGTAATTGATATAAAAAGGACGCGCACGATCGGTAAAAATCATTAACTCGGGCAACAGTATATTTCTTTCGGTCAATATAAAACGCAACTACCGCGCGTTAATTGTTGCAATCATTCTTCCTGGTAACATGTAAGGCTTGTAATAAAGAGTATCTCGCGCAGATGGCTGGTGAAAGACTCGGATTGCAAAACGAAGATTTAAAGCCGCGCTGTAAAGATCGATCGGTCAATACGCAATGCGTTGGCACTCGCGCGATGTGCGTCATACGCATCGGACTCGTAAATGTAATTATCCGAGTCCGGATAATTACATTCCGTTTAATTTTTAAATGGAAAATTGTTTATACAAGAAAGTCTTTGCTGGAATCAGCAATTAGAAGTAAAAAAAAGATCGATATATCGATATGCGATATATATCGATATGCGATATATTGTAATAATCAAACGCGGTAGTTATAATTCTAGTATACGAAACAATCTTTCATTCGGAAAGCGATCAAATCGCGAAAACACGATCGATTTTTCAAGCGTCTTTGTGTAAGAGACTCGAGAAAGGAATTCAGCAAAGTATACATGCAATATAAAATTTAAAATATTTTTATATTTATTATGCTTGTCTTTCTGTTCAGTATAAAATATTACATCGAAATATTGTTACAAAAGTAATTAAGGCTGTCAAATCTGATTAATCGAACATGGGGTAGGGAAATTATGATGGCTTAATCACTTTCTGAGCATGCGATTTCTTCCCCTTCCTTTTTTTTTGTCACCTTGCGTACGCATTTAATCGGGAAGACGCGGCAGATGACTATCTGCCGGTGAATTATCTATGTGTAAACTAGCCTCGCGTCTGTACCTCCATTGTCCGGACAGTCAACTCTTCTTTTGTGGACGATGAGAAATCGCCTGCTTTTCGAATGTGCTCGTTTTTGTTTTACTGCCAACGACTGTCGAGGCGAGCGTGTTTGTTCACGACACGGACCTCCCGCTTCGGCTCTTCGCTTCGCTCTCTCGCGAGACACGTGAAAGCGTCACTATATATAATAGCGAAGGGAGGTAAACGTCGTTTCTGTGTTTCTCGCAGCATACCGAGGCGTTCACGGAAATATTCCCTCTCGCACCCCGACCACGCGCGTGCCGCGATAAATTTTGTCGGACGAAACCGCGAGTCCCGACACACGTGAAACGTGATACTCGCATTGTACCCGCGAGTGGAAAAATAATTTTCGAGTCTTTTTTTCTACGACGTATATATCATCGTGAGGAACGAAGCGCCTGTCATATCGTTAATTTCACAAAGCAATTTTTTTTCTGCGTTCGGTTCAGATCGTCGGCGGTAACAAAATGTGCTGACGAGCGTAAGAACACAGCTCGATCCTCGCTTGAATCTCGAAAATATATCTCGAAATTTTTGGTTTTTTTTCATTCTTTATGTAGAAAACTTCTGTGAAAGTCGAAAGGATGGAAATACTAACTCGGAATATTTATGTTCGCGTATCTCAGTTCTCTAAATTTATTTATCTTAGTGAAACACACAGACTTCTTTTTACGATTGCTACTATATTATTACGGCACTATCGCTTAAAAAAGATAACTACGTAACGATACGATCTTGCAACCCCCTGTCCAGCCAAGGAATTATCGCTTTATGGCAATTATAGTGTACGTCACGTTGAGCGACGGTAGGCACACCGGCGACGTCTCATCAAGACCCGCGCCACTTATGCAAATCGACGTACCAATTAAAATTTTTATTCCCACCTTTCTCCTCTCCACGTGTGTACATGCTTCTACACGGGCGCCTCTAGACGGCCAATTTTACATTCCTAACTCCAAAATTATGGCCGGCACGTGGAATAATTTGGGGGCGTTGCTCATTAACATTCATCGCTCTTAGGGGTTGCGTACCGCAGGGGGTGCGTGTAAAAGGGTAACGCGTATGCAGCCAAGGGAACGCCTGTAGCTAAGCTATGGGCTCGTTTCTATATTATCGTATCGACCAATCGTACCTATGGTCTATCGTAAATAGTGATAAGATCTCAAGACATCAGACAGGAAGTCGAAGTGTTTTTTTATTCTATAGACGCGTCATTATCCATCTCTCCTAATCATCTTTCTAATCAGCAGTTTGCTGCACGTGCACGCTCCATGCAAATACCAATTTCCGATGTGCTTTCCGTTTATTTTTATTTTATTTATCCACCGAAGGTTTTTTCTTTCATATAATCGGTGTGTAAAAGCAAGCTTGACGCGCCGATTAAACTAACGACATAAAAGCTGCTTCGAGCTGCTTGTCCGAAGCCGACATTTCGAATTCCACGCATCTCCTTATTAGTCACGTATGAGTCGTTTGAAGCGCCACAAAAACGTGCGTACGTTATACGTCGCAACGATAAATGACTACTCCCTCAACACCTTTCTTCACACCTCGAGAATAGATATAGACGCCCGTCCCGCGCGCTGTTAATAGCATGTCGAAAACGGGCGAGGCTTCCGTTTCTCTCCAAAAAAAAAAAAAAAGAAACAAATTCTTATGCGCCAGCTTGCATCCCCGCTTCCGGCGCGCGTTCCCGCGAGGTAGGTTCAATCGCGAGACGTGCCACACGGCGCATTTTAATAAGTACGTCGTTAGTCGCGTTAATGAGGAAGTATTGTGAGTCGTCGCGTCCGACGACGGCGGGCAGTTGTGGCGCGGCGCAGTGTGAAATACCCTCTTCTCTCGCTTATACATCTCGGCGCGGGATTCAGCCGCGCGTGTATCTAACGTGTCGCGGATGACGGATGCGACAACGGAGGACAACGGAATGCCGCCCATTCACGCGCGCGCGCGCGCGGACGAAACACCTGCCTTGTACAAACAATTTTTCATCATAATCATTCCTCGACTCTATCGTCGTATTTCTAACCGGCCGCAGCTTCTCTCGTTTTCAACTCGCGCGCGTTCGTCCATCGTAAGAAATCTCTCCTCTCCAGGTGTCAGGCTATTCATTACGGCTATAACATCGTAAAGTTTAGAGTTTGGACGATTGCTCGTCGCGCGCTACGAGCTAGATGTAAACGTTAAAGCCTACCTACTCGCTACAAAAAGCGCTGTTCTCGCTGTCAGAATGAACGCGACACGAGAGAGAAATTGACAGCAGGTTCGAATTCGAGAGCCGTAAGATAACAACTTCCCCGTGACTCTTCCGTCCCTTCCGCGCGAGCTAATAAACCCGCGTACTAATTTCGAAGACAGAGATTTTGCATCGGTGAAACGTCTTCATTCTGAGCGTTCAACGGAACGGATCCTATGCACACACGTGGACATAATCCCATCGGTGCATTCCGTGTCAGGCATCTTGACGGGCTCGAAAATAACATGTTTGCGTTCCACCGATTTCTCAACGCCGCGGGATCGCCATTGTGTCCGCGACGTGTGTGTACAAAATATAAGTATTGACACGAGATCGGAGATGGTTATTAGACTCTATTGTCGACAGATTTGTTTGACGTCGAAACCGTCGCTAAGACTTCGCGCGAATGACGCGACACGTTCTAAAGAGATCAGTTTCAGAGGATTTTGAGAAACTCTCTTTCTCGACCGCGTTGTCGTTTCCCAATGTTGTTATCGCGCGACCGGGAAGCGGAGCTGTAAACCGGATAGGTCACGTTTTGTACATAAATCGGCCTTTGTCGGTGCTCCTACATCGAAACGAACAGAAACAGGATTTCCTGCATTTTTTCCGTCGTCAATGTTTGATTTTTTTGTTGGAAATTCAATTTTACGTGTAGAAAAAAAAATCTCTTACATTATTTCAATCAACTAAAACGTACATTAAAACAGAAAAAAAAACAATCCATTAAGCAGCATTGTAATGAAGGTACGTGGAATGTGATACCTAAAAATAGACGAATGCGAACGTGAGCGTGGCTATGACGGCACGACATGCCACAAAGTACTTAAATCTCAAGCACCCCGAGAAGAGAGAAAACACAAGGAGGAATCGGACACCGGTGGACCGCGGCAATTACACAACGAGCGTTTCTTAATGGATCCACTGCCAAGTATTCCGTCCATTTTAGCCATGCGGCGTGTACCTACGTTCTTTGCTCAAATGGGACAATTAAAATTAATCGTTCTGCTTACTCCTCTCTTTCTTCGGCGGACTGTTGAAAATATCCGTCTTGTTGTTTCCTTCCAGCTGTTACTCGCGGATATTTTTTGTCTTGTTAGGCAGGACGGAATGATGCTCAAGATGTATTTCCCCAAAGTAATGTAAATCGTTAAGCAAGAGAAATATATTGCGCGATCCGAACTAAATAAATAAATTTTCTACACATTAAGCTTCTTTCGAATGATTTGTATCTCAAAAATACATGCGAAAAGAAATAATTGCCCGTCTGCACTGGCCTCGCACTTGTCTCGTAAATTAGAGCTGCACATTAATGAGCGCAAACGCGCGCGCAAGGAAGAAGTGATAATCGGCATGGAATCAGCTTCAAGTGCGCCGATTAAAGCTCGCGCGCGATCAATCGTTTCCTTCTTGAAGAGATTACCGGTCAATTCACTCTCTTTACGCGCGTCGCCAATTCCGGAGGGCCACTTAATTAAAAGTGAAATCTCCGATGCTCGATTGCTTCGCTCGTGCGCCGGTATTACGATCGATTAAGTTCATCTGGCGTGCTGCCGGGGGAAAATGCGATCGCCCGCGGGGACTTTGCACTATTAGAGAATCGTTCGTAATCGAGGCCATCGTGATTGCGCGACGATTAATGATGAAGAGCGCGCGCGCCAATCCGCAGCTGGATCATGGGAATCGGAGCGCAAATATATTTGCGAAGCGCGGACGAGATCGCTACGGTGCGATTGTAAATCTCTCGGCAAAATCCGATAATGAGACGCTGGATATTTTATGCATCCCAGAGGGACGTCACACAATTATATCTCGCAGTCGGGAATTTCCGCGCATTAGTCAGCGGAGTGTGTGTAAGCGCAAAATTACTATGGCGCAAGAAGTAAAACGGACCTCGAGTGTACTTAAACCGCGTCGATGTACGCGTACGAGATCGTTCTGCGTAAATCACGTTCTTGTTTATTGTTTCTTGAGAGAAGTTTTGCGTTTTAAACTCTCTTCCCTCAAACTAAATTTCTCTTCCGCAACAACGAGTTCATATCTCGAGTTTTGAAGTTAATCGAGTTTTTGTCCGTGAATCGAGATCGCGCGCTTATGTAGGTCCGCGCGAGATAATTTCTTCAATAAATAAGCGATCCCCGTGTAGGAGAGCTAGTTTTCCCGGTCGTCATAAATCACTGTCAACGTAAGTAGAGGGCGGTTGTCAGTGGCCGAGCGAATCCGCGCAGTGCGGTTTCTATCCGCCGATAAAACGCGCCGTAATTGCTCCTTAATAATCTCGTCATGACGTGGAACTGCCCTGGTCGATCGGAGAGACTGCCCGCGATCGCGCTCTGTTATTATCCGCGACGATTTAATTACAAAATTAATACCGGCCGGTATTACAAGTGCGCGTTTGACCGAGCAGAGAGGTTTGCGAGGGCGTGGACACGGCGGCGGAACGGCGATACGATCGACGACGAGATTCGACGAAGGCAACACACGCGCCGATCGCGCGATACGTTCGGGTAAACGAGTCCACGAAAGCGATACGTGGAAGAGACATGGGGGATGTGATACCCCCGGCCACCCGGTATAAACATGTATATAACGCGGCGCGCGAACGTCGACTCGCGGCGTGTGATGTAGTGCGCACGCAATATCAGCCTAATGTAAACGCGATAACGACGTAAGTACACGTTTTGAGGCCGCGCAAAAGGCTCCCGCTGTGCCACCGCGACTTTAATTAAACAACCGATTTGTCTTGATGCGCGACGAGTAGTACACACCTTGTTGATTACGCCGGAGGTGTATCGACGGCATCGTAAATGCGGCTTCTCCCGACGCGCGATGTCGGGTAATTTAATTCACTCAGAGATTTCTGTCTGAGACACTCGCGAAACGACGCGAAAGACACGCGATAAAAGTTTGCGTCTCGTTAGGGAATGCGTGTGAGCAATTATTAAAATTAGCCCGGCAAAATGATCGCGCGCGTTTTACTTAGATCGGGACAATAAGTAAGCGCCCGCCGCTAATGAACGCGTGAGCGAATATTTCTGCCACCGTTCTTCTTTTTTTTTGCTCACAGAGTTTATCGGAACAAGAACTTTCAATAATTAGAATGCGTCTTATAGTTGTAAAGTGTCTTTTTTTTTTTTTGTAGAAATAGCACACGTGGGAAATAACAGCGATTTCTTCATATATTCTCGTTGTATTATTTCGCGACGTAAAAGCGTTGCTTGCTAATCCATTTTTCTTAAACCGCGCGAAGAATGAGAACTCAATAACTTACAGAAACTTTATATCCGGTATGGATACGTTTTTGTTTATAAAAAAAAAAAAAACTGCGTGAAATCAGCAGAAACATTTATGATCAATAAGACGATAAATCTTCATGGTTTTTGCGTGCATATTCAACACGGCCCGCGTGTATTTCGATCGTGTAAGCAGCCTCAGATTCCGTTAATTCATCAAGATCAACACGCAAGAAACGGCAAGATCCACTATTACATCGATAGTCATAAATCGCGTTTAATGAATCATAATGATTTCACGTTGGCGTAATAACGGCGCGTTTTTTTGTTTTTTTTTTATTATGTACTTCACGGCGCATTGCTTCTGACAGCTGATGATGTTTCCACACATATATTCAGGAGGGCCAATAACGTGGCATTAAAGATAATGGGGACGCGTACAAATAAAAATGATCAAAAGTTACTTTGAGTGTGCTGTGCGTAGCAGCCACTTTGGGAGAATCGTAATTATTATTGCAACTTTTGTTGTTTCAAGAAAACAAATGGGAATAAACCACAACGTTTTTTTTTTTGTTTAAAATATATATATACTTTTTTTGTACAAATATTGGATCGCAAAAGCGGATGAGTGTTTGTGTGGCCCGCTGCGAATTCAAACAGACCACCTTGAAAAACGTATTAGGTTAATGCACCGAGCCAAAGCTCTCTGATAATGACTGGATAGCACTGGTGCAACGGTTATTATCGGACGGGAGGTTTTGCGATGTTTCTTCGGGGCTGACTGCTCTGGCCAGCGGCTCTGTAGGTCGATCCGACTTCCTCGATGTCGAAACCGTGTGGAACGAGCTAACATCCGTGATTCCGCGGATCAAAATGATCGCCCCTCACGGCGCGCACGATCAAGACGTGCATCCTGCAATGCGATACGGAGAAAAATACATCCGCGCCGCTTTTCAGAACGGAAACCAGTTTGAACCTCCGCCGTCGTTGGGGTTCATGTTGTCGAGAATAACATTCGGAGAGATACGCGCGATTTGCACCTTGAGGACTTGAAAACGCAGTCGAAAGACAGTTTGTTCCGTTCGAAAGCTGCGAGTGCCACGAAAATCGGCAACTTTCACATTGTACGAAAAATAATCGCGCGACAAAAATATATTCTCTTGTATACTTTACTCTTTGTAAAGTAATACACAAGATAATAATCAACGTTTACGAGAACAAAAAAAATGTTTGTGAAAAACGACTCTCGCGTCGAGGGAGAGAACATGCGCGTCATTTAAATTAATCAAGCACACACGTGCGTCCCGTGTGTGTCGTTTATTATCGGTACGTAATAATCGTAGTATCGCGTGCGGATGCTCTCTCGCGCGTCGCTCTATCTCGGGATTGCGAGCGACGATCATATTTATTCTCGTCGCTTTTGAAAATTTTCCTTGCATGTCAACGAGGGAGGGAGAGCAGGTGTTTCACACGCCGCTCTTCACGGCCGTCGCGTGGCGGTAGTGAGATCGAAGCGAAACTGAAGTGGCGTCGGGAATATGAGCGACTCTGTCTCCCGCCCTGTCGTCTCGCAGAGAAAGAAGCACGTCGAATCGAGTCTCTCTCCTTTTGCTTCTCTTCTTCGAACCGCGCGAGGATATTCTCTCTGTTCCTCACGCGCGAACGGCTTTATTCTTCTCTCCTTCGCGACGTAAACTTCTTTCTCCTTTGTCGCTCTCCCATGGCGAAATCCTCTTCTTCCCTCGTCGCTCCTTCGCTCTCTCATAGCAAGTGCTCCACCTTCGTCCCGCGGGTTCTCTTGAAGAACGAGAACTGCCATTAGAAGCACCCCGCTCCATGTAATTTGACCGCGGACAATGTGGACCACACGAAGCGCGTTGCTTACTTACCTACATGCTATAGAGGTTCTCACGGTTTGCATAAATTCCGCGAATTCTGTTTCAGCTGCGAAAAACTGGAATCTTTTAATTTCTGTTTTATGTGTCTCTCTCTCTCTCTCTCTCTCTCTGTGTATATGTGTGTGTGTGTGTGTGTGTCAGTTACGTTGAAAGAGTTAATTATGATTCCCTTTTATCGAATGTACAGTAATTGTGAATATACAATACATGTTTCTTATGTTAATCGTGATTTACATAAATATGTAGTTAAGTAATATTTCGCGAAAATATAGACACGATTCAATTCGCTAATAAAATTGCAATTAAGGAAGTTCGGAATCACTTTGAGAATCACTGTGGGGAACAGATGCTACTTCGCTATGCAGAACAAAATCGTCGCTCTTTGCGGCTCGTCACCGCTTCATCGTAGAAGAAAGTTTTCTATATAGTCGCGTATATTTAATAAAGATTTTGTCGTTATCGCAATTTATTCTTCACACTGAAATGTCCTTTGTTAAAAATATTCGCCATTAATCCAAGAGATTTGTCGCAAAACTACCACATCACAGTCTGCATTATTCGTCGAAGAATATTTTGTACATGTTTTGTTTTATCTTTCTCTATGGTGTAAATCGAGAGATGTATTGGTAACGAAATGATAAACATAAAAAAACGTAATTGTATCACGTGCTCTCGAGACTATCGAAACGTTGATCATAGAAACCGTGCGATGCAGGTGCTGCTGAATCATTATGATTTTCATCGGCATAGACCTTTTATTTAGGCACTCAACGCTCTTTCAGCTTTCCTCATGATCAAAAATAATCTATTCCAATAAAAAAAACAAAAAAAAAATACAATACACAAGGCTATTAGAAACTAATTATGTTTTTGAGATTGATTAAATTGAACTACATATATACAGTGAATTGCCAGTCTCTCTGTCTTTCGAGATCCTCTTAATCGAGAAACTCACAAACATTCTTGTAAAATCAATAGCTTCTCCGAAACAAACTGGTATCATCTATAATTACGAGGTTCGGTTATCGAGCTACGAAGTTTATAGACGCTAGAGAAAATTCTGAATCAAAATAGACACACACACACACACAAAACTGTTCCCCTGTAATTTTTATCTCGAACGTTTGGAAATAAAATTTCATTCTGTGGCCATAAATATAAGCGAAACGGACGCTTTTATTGGTTATAATCAATGGAACAATGTATTATAATTAAATCGGATAATTATTCATTAGCTTCTTAATTCTACTACAGAAATAAATCACTGTTGAGCGATATCAAACCGCCGCGCCACGCAACCTCCTGTGAGGTAATCAAGGGTGGTCATCTTTTATCGCGTATGATCGTGTTTTCATTAAGGAAATCATTTTGCATGGGATGGCCACAAAGTCATCAAATATGCCGCCGCGGCATTGGAGGTCCGTGTCGCGATTAATGAAGCCACCGGTTGGAATCGCCAAGCAAAGATAGAGGTGGTCAGTTTTTGACCGATTTTCAATTAGAATGCCCGCGCGCTGCTCAAGCGGTTCTCAAGTTGTTCCCGGTCTCTATTCTCATTTGTTCTCACGTTTGTTATAAAGTAATTATATAATCTGCATGATAGAGTTTAAATTTTTGCAGTTTGCAAAAATTTGCTACAGAAGAAGATGGCAGCTTGAAAAGAGAGTTAAAAAACTTTTAATATCATCGAGAATTAAAAACAATTAATACCGTTTTCAAACGCTAAAAATATATTTTAACTTTTTCGATTGACCACCTCGGGATTCGAAGATACAAATCTAGAAGACTTTTAATTGGAATAAACCTTGCGTAATCAATGAACGCTAATTGGAATTATAGGTGTATCACATTTTGGCAATTAAGAAGAGGGATTTGATAAGGTGTTGCATCGGCACGATTAAGCAATTAACGGGGGGCAGCCTTGCGATAGGCACCAAATGATTTTGACCCTAACGAAATTTAAGACCCTGCATAGAAGCATTCTGCACCTTTGTCGATTGGATCAGCTAAATGGCGTGCGGTGATCTTGTACGTCGGGACGAACTAATTACGTCAATTAAAAAAGATTGCTTCGTTACGTGAGCGGTTTATGTGCTATCCTGTTTGTTATTTGGAAATCAATTTGCGCAAGTTTTTCATTGCACGTTATTCGATTTCGAAAGCGTGTGTTACTCGAATATCTTCACCGCGAGCACTAAAAATTTCACGTGGCGTGCGAGAGGTTCTTGTGAATCGCGACGGCCTTGCACTCGCAGGATCACGTTTCTTCTCGTAGTGGGGTCAGGACCTCAGCTTCCCACAGATTACGACGAGGAATGCTCAGCGGGGAATGCCATTACACACTCGCGATCGCCGATCTTTATGATTCCATCCGGCCAAAAAGATCGGGCCAATTTTAAAGTCAAGTCTCTTCTGCGATCCTTGTTGACGGCTACCAACTGGGTGCGGTGTGTGACCCCGGGTGTGTACATTTTCTGTTTTAGGACCGTTTTTAAATTCCGACGATATCTTAAAAACTGCAGTTGGGTCGATGTCTTTGTGTATTTTGATAACAAGAAGAAACTTGTTTTTAAAACAATTATTTATTTGTTTGTTACAAAATTAGTGAGCGAAACAAACAAGTTTATTTTATCGGGAGCTGCTTTTGTCTCTCACCGAGAATTTTAAAGTTAAGGAAGACGAACGCTCTCCTCTCTGTCAGTATGTTTTCAATAACTTTGCATTTTTTTCCTCACAACCAAGTTTTTATATCCTGACAGTTCATATCGTTCTCCATCTCGGAGTAACCAAGGTTACAGGTCACGCGTTATACGACCGACTCTTAATTGGCTTTGCGCCTCGTCGAAGCGCCAAAGTTAATCCGAGTCCCGTTTACGATCGCAAAAAACTATTGACTGAAAGTGGAGACGCGCCTATTAGTTGGCTGGCGTGCCTAGTGGCAATAGTCGATAGAATATTGGCGGTAGCCGATCAAAAGCCCAGCCAATAGAGTGCAGTTGAGCTTCTTTATTTTCGTGCGGCAGGGCCAAACTACTTTGCGGAATGAATTTCCACCGTAGAATTCGTCTCGGCGATAATCCTCCGGCACAGCTACTGGTTATCGCCCAGAGCCCGAACGGTAGACTCTCGAGTAATCCGATACTTCGAAAACCAGCGCTCGATATCTCATCTCGATTTAATCCTATCAAATTTCTTCTCTGTTGTATCGGAACGTTTTCGAAATTCTTTATTCTCGAAATCAAATAAAACACGTGTTACAATGTTTTTACCTTCTTAGCAAAAACTTGAGAGAAAGAGAATTTAAAGCGAGAAAAAACAAAGGCTAAAACACATCAATTTAGATTTTGTATAAAAATGTCCGTAGTTATTAGGAAAACATATGGGAGAAAACAACGCGGAGGAAGAAAATAATTCTGCCAATTATTTTCGACCTCCGATTTTGTAAGTTACGACGAGATCCGTGAAGAAAAACCGGCGGGGGCTATTGTGCGCCCCACGAAACGCATCATCACACTTTAACGCACCCACCACTTTCCCTTCACATAATTTAACAGCGGCGGGGCAACGCCTATGCCAACTGACTTACGCCGTAAAGTTACGATTTCGGTTCTTGAAGCAGATACTTTCCGCCGCGTTCGCGATCAAAAGGTGTCGGGCGATTAGATGTCACATAAAGCATGGAAACACTTTGTTTGGATCCCCGTTCTAATTTCCCGAGATATCACGCCGTGAAAACACATCGTTTGCGTCACATATTTCAGGCGACGGTGGCGGTCGCCGGGAACAATCGGACGCTTTACCGCCAACTCCTTTGCGCGGTTGTAAAAAGCAATCTGCCATAAATAGCGATAACATTTGGAAGAAAAGCACGTGGTTTCGTTCCGGTATGATTGATTCGAAATTTTCTTGAAGGGAATTTCTGTTAATTTCACGCCATGTGGATTTCCTTCGAGCTATGTCTTCTTGCGCTATGAATCTTTTAGATATCTCGATGTATCGCAAGCGCCAAAGACAGTATTTAAAGTCTCTAAAAGACGATACTTAACTCTCTAAGAGAAAAAACCTCTATCAATATATATAATATAATTGCATTAATTATTTTAGTCCCTCTGATAACCCCGGGGGCACGATGCTCTCGATTAAGCAGACGCGATATTTTTCTTTTTCGCATCACAGCCACTTGAGAGATCTCTCCTTTCGTACATCTTTCATCCTGATAGACACATATATTTTGTCAGTATATAACTAAGCTAACCGCTCGCGCCCAATTCCAGACGTGATATTTCTAATGCCGCACAAAAAACAGCAGGTTAGGTATCGCGAATCTCTAATTTCGGACCGATTCATCTCCGGCAGATCTCTCTCTTAGTCTAGGATCGATCGCCGCGGAGCGATTCTACGGATCTCTTCCCTTTTATATGCGGAGAGAGAGAGAGAGTCCCGCGGATCGGGGCACCGGGCATCAAAGGGCTCCCTCTCGCAGGGACCTGTCTGTAATTACAGACACGAGGCGTGGCCCCGTGGAAGAACAATAGGGCCGCTCTCCCTTCGTCTTTTTCAGTCGTCCTTGCCGACGCGCGATGGGATCTCCGATCTCGCTCGCTTTCGGGGCCCTGCGATCCCATCTAACCGCCACGGAATATCGATCGCGACTATCGATCGCCGATAAGACGATTTTAGGCGCTAAGGAGTTTCCATTCGGACGGCATACATTAAGCCGGACGTTGCACCACCCAGTTCGCCAGAAGACTATTTGTCGCGGACAGGTTGTCTGTGAAGGTGAAAGAGTTGCCCGCGAGATCTTCTAAACAATTCTACCGCGTTTTCGTAGAAAATCTCTCATCGATTTTTTCGTTTGTCTTAACAACAATTTTAAATTAATTTCATGCACTAAAAATAGAAGATATAGCGAGATGTATTTTTCTTTCGCGCAATTTGAAAAGTCATTGATTTTTATTTTTTACACGGAGGGAAGGGAATATGAATTCTTTGAAGAGAGACACACGTTGTGATTATACACAGGTTTGTTAATTAATGATCTTTCTTCGGAGAAAAATCCGAAAGTCTTAGATCGTCTAGAGAGAGAGCCAGTATATCGTACTCAATTTAGATAGCCATCGAGTGGATCAAAAATTTGAATGGAGGGCGATTGCAATAGACCCCGTCAGCGTGATAATTAATGAACGTGCGCGTTCCTCGTCGCGTTCTTGCGCAAAAAACTCCATTTGGAGCGAGATGACGTAAAGGACGTACCCGTTCAGCTGATGAACGATTGGGTCAATCTTATTATAGACAGAACAATGGATTGTAAAAGTGCCAAAAATAAACCACGAAAGTAATTGAATACTCGAGATAGTAACGTTGAATTAATGACGGAGCGCTGCATACAATAATCGAGGCGATAAGTTGGTGTACGTGTAAGATGTTTACATGACTAGTATTAATTTCTTAATTACACGTAAATCCACTTACAACTGTTAACAATATAAAAAGCCTGCTTCGAAAGTTTTCTTTGTTTTCAGCCGGAAGTCGCGTTCTCTTTGTGGTCTCAATTGTTACAAACGCTGCAATCGCGCGTATTAAATGCGCTCACAAAAAAAAATTCTTATTCTTCGAACTCTTCTCTTTTGATAAATCGTCGAGTCACGTATAAAAATTGGCGCAAGCCGGCGCAAAATGCAAAAAGAAATACATACGGAGTAACAAACAAAGTACGAAAGAGCCGTTATGTTATATTCTTACATGAAAAGACGTTCCCCGTGAAAAAATAAAAAAATATCACTTTATCGTCTGATATGTGATGCGATGTGATGCGTGCAGCAGAAACTTGTATTCCCTCGCAATAGGCAGTCGTGTCGTCTGTCATTACGTTGATTACAGTGATTGACGGAACATTCGAAGGTCTTGATTACAATCATAAATTAAAGTCGGAAGGAAATTGCTTAAAATAGCTGTACGCACAAGTTACACACAATACAAAAAATCTCTGCCTTATTAATTTTACATCTAGAATAGTATTTGCTTGGGAAAGCGTTATTATGTCGAAATGATCATTGTTATAATTCGCGCAAATACAAATTATGAGAAGTGTCTTCACGGGAATAATAAATTCTAATAAATTCTAATGTCTTCAATTACATTATATCAAAAATATAATTTTATCTCTCTCTCTCTCTTTCTCTCTCTCTCTCTCTCTCTTTCTACAAAAATAATCAATAAATTATCTCACGCAATCACGACGTCTTTGCATTCGTTAACGTCAAATTTATTTGCATGCAATCTTTCAGTTCTCCAGTCGCGCGTCACACATTTTTTCCACGGAAACATTAAACCTGCTCTCTTACATGCACATGTATATTCGCACGTCCATTAAGTAAGTAACCAGACTTAATTTCCTACTTATAACGCGCGCGCGCTATAACGTCGTAATTGAAAATGCATACAACCCGAGGCGTGTGATTTTTTTCGAGTTCCTCGAATCGATTTTATGCCAAATACAAGGTCTCGGCCGAGAGCGCGACGAGCAAACGAGCAGTACAAGCGCAACTTCGCGCAGACTTTGGTCTCTTTCTTTCTTTCTCCGGTCGGGGAATGGTTGATATTACTTATTCATCTCGTTAACCGCTCGACGTCACGCGATAGCTTCTGCTTTTCGGTCGTAAAGAGCGCGGCCAGCAGCGCTGCGTTTCCAGACTACGTCGCCACTAGCGAGCAACACCTGCTCCCCTCAGATTTTTCGGACAGCATCCATTAGCCGAGCGAGGGCGAGTCATCGCGGTTTATTGCGATAGTTTTGCACTGTAAGATTCGCTCGCGCGCTCTCTGGAAATGGTACCGGCTCTCTTTCTCTCTCTCTCTCTCTCCCTCTTTCTCTCTCTATTTCTCTCATTCTCATTGATAGTGCCACCTGTCCCTATTAGCTCGAGTAAGTGCTCTCTTAAGAATCCGTCGTAAGGACGCACGCGAGTACGGCACTCTACGTAAACTATGTAGATAAATTATTCGAATGTGTTTCTTCTTCTTTCTTCCGCGGGCACACGGTGAATATCAATCATCAACTATATTCCCGAGCGAGCTCGTTAATTTCAACGCGGGCGGGCGTCATCGAGGTATTTCGCGCGCGAGATGCACCTGGTGCCTTTCGAACTCCATAAATCGTGATTCTTTTTTAAAATGCTAGCTTACACATTGATCATCGAGTCTCGATGATGCTTCGTTCTTGTTTTCCATTACGCAAACAACCAATAAATATTCAAACATCGAAAGATTCATTAATATCATTAAAAATTCTCGCTTTTCGTGAGTTTCTCACAAATCCACATTTATTTTTTTTTTTTTTCGAAGTTCTTATTAAGTTCGATGTAAGGATGTATATTCTCGGATTGTTCTTCGTGAAATCTCAACCTCTGCGATATTCCGCAGACGTGGTTGCGCTCATCACGCGCTTTCCCTGTCACGTCCACGCGTAGTGGGATGAAAAAGCAGTGGCACGGAATGATCTACCCACGTAGGTAGCTTCGTAATAACGGTTAAGTAGGATCTTTATATTCTTAGCCGTGAGGCAGAGAGACTCACTCTTGAAACGAGCGGCATCAGGTAAGAGAAAACAGAACGACGCGGCAGAAGAAGAAGAAGAAGGAACCAAGGAGGGCGAAAGTAAAAGATACGTGAAAGAGAGAAGAAGGCGGGTGTAGTCGGGAGAGGGTGGCTAAGGTTCCAGAGGCGAAGAGAAACGAGAGAACGCGCGGTCAAAGTGAGCCTCATTTTAATTAGTATCAGCTGGTGCGACGTGTACTTAACAACTCGGCGTAGAGGAGTCACGAGCTGCCGTCTCTTTCTTTCTCTCTCTCTCCTCTTCTCTTCTCTTCTCTTCTATCCTCTCCTCTCTTTCTTCTTCTCTCTTTCTCTCTTTCTTCCCTGTCTTTTCTCGGGCTGAAATTCCTCGCGAGATGTTTTATTCAGAGACACCGCAGGCCTCTTCCAAGGTAGAAACGAACTGCTGCCCTTCCTCGTCGTGCCGCTCAAATGCGGCGGCGCTCAAGTAGCCGCTACCGCAATTTGCATACAATCCATGCTGATTCGGGACCGGGGACCGCCGAGAGGAGAAACGGAAGGGCACCCCACTTGCCCTCAGCGTGCCGCAGCACCACCACTTTCTTTGGATCTTCTGTAAATTCCACGACATGGACCATTTTGACGGATTTTGTGGATCTAGCGTCAGTGGCTCTCATAAGTAATTGTACTAACGTGTTTGTTTTTATATGTCGCGTGTCTTTATTTTCTCACAAGCGCTCTTCTCACAATCGATGCCGCACATTATCCGTAAATTCTGTACACTTAATGCACTCTCGTATCGGCGAGAGTCACGTTTTCCATTGGCAAGACCTCAAACTGTCTTCCGCGTGCTTGTTTTGTATCTGCGAAGTTGAAGAACGGACATCGCCGCGCACATCTGCGCGGGGATGTCAGCTACAACGAAAGACGCGTTCCCGTTTTTTTGCGCCGCGTGGGCATTTTGAAACTTTCTTGCCTGCAACGTTATATCCGAGTCCACTTAACGAACGCCGAGCGCACTCGAGTGCAACCTGTTGTTTTTGCGCTACATGCACCATGCGCACCGCGGCTCTTGTCAACATCCGCAGGACAAAAACGTCAACTATCGCAACAGGTTTCTCTTGTTTTCGAGAACGCGCGTTGGTTGTTCGAGGGCAGGCTGTTTATGCTACCACCGCGGCATGAAAAGAAACCACCCTAACATATTTTTTTGACGCTTCGATATATGTAGTAGAATAAAATATTCCATATTCAAAAACGCTGAAATGTATTCAGTATATCATCCCTTTGTTTTCGTCTTTGCTGCGCGCAAACAAGCCTATCTCGCAAAAACAAAAATAAATTATTTTCTTCAGCTTTCGTGAATGCCGCTTTTTTATACATTCCATTGTCGTTGCGCTCTCCCTAACGCGCGCGTATCGTTTTCCAAACGCAACTCGCGCTAAAGGCGATTCGCAATGCCTCGGCTACTGTTCCGCAATTACAATCACTCACTTCTGCTTTACTTCTTCTTTCGTTGCCGACCACCGTCCTCAGCCTTCTCTCCTTGTCGGACCCGCGGGAATTCGCCGTCCGTCGCAGCATCGAAACAGATACTCCGTAAGACGCGTCTCGCACGATCTAATCAGGCGATGTCAAGCCGACCCGAGCGGCAAAGTTGACGCGGGCGAAGGGGGGAGGGGGAGATGGCAGAACGAGAGACGGCGTTGTGCCACTTATGCATTATTCATTTGCGCCGCACCCCCGAAGGGCACTTGCTCAAGATTGGATTTTGATGAATTTAATCTCGCATTTGCTCAAGGCTCGGAACGCGCTGAGTGGGATTAACGAGTCGCTCTTGGTTTCATTTGGTAAAGCTCGCGCTGCTCGCGCGAACAAGCGACCGACACGCAGCGCGCGCGCGCACGTTCTTTTGGTTGGCTTCTATATGGATCTCTTCGCCGTGAATGAAGTGGGAAAGATAATGATACGTAATTTGTCTTCCGTTTCTACTACTTTCTACTACCACCGGCGGCAGCCGCGCGGCTTTTTGCGCTCGCTCGAGAGCCGCGCGGCATGGAAGTACCTACCTACGTCTCGCGGAAATGATTTTAACTGTTGCACTCATCTTACCATCACGTAATGGCTGTTATACGCGAGAATAATTCACAACACGCGATAACACTTACTAATTCTCATATATCTGTTCTAATAAAACGGGAAATAACGCTTTAACGTAATAGCAAATGCTCTCGAGCAACACAGGATGTTCCTCAAGAGCGGCGCGATTTTATCAGAGTTAATAAACTTAGTTCTTGTCACAAATAAGTGACAAACAAAAATATCACGTTCTTTTTTTCAAATTTTTTCTCACTTCGAGGGAAACTTGTGACTCTACCGGTCGAAGA